>JAJHZJ010000017.1:3735864-3830864 GCA_023548195.1 Bettongia penicillata ogilbyi
TAACCTTTTAGTTTGTTTTAGACCAGTGATTTCAATCAGGAAGAGGTGGATTGGGGAAGGAAATGGGGAAGAGAATTAGGTAAACATGCTAGCATCCCTCAATATTTGAGGGGCTGCTATTGATTGGTAATATTGGTAATATTGCACCAATGCAATAGAAAATAGTTTCCACTTTATACACACAAACACATAGATTTCATGAGAGGAAGTGTAGTGTATCAGAGAGAGCACAAATCGGGAGGTCCTGCTCTACCAACAGAGAACGTTAGTGAATGATAAGGTCAATATACGCGCAGCTAGATGGTATAGTGCATAGAGGACTGGGACTGGAGTCAGGAAGACTCATTTTCCTGAGTTGAAACCTGGCCTCAGATACTTTTAGCTATGTGTCCTAGGCAAGACATTTAACCCTGTTGCTCTCGGTTTTCTCATCTGTAAAATGAGCTGCAGAAGGCAATGGCAAAACCATTGCAGTATCTTTGCCAAGGAAACTCCAAAGGGAGTTGCAAAAGTAGGACATGACTGAAGCAACTGCATAGCAACCACAAGGTCATTAAGAGTCAACATAGTAGCCAAAAAAGTCATCAGATCATAGACTGCTTTAAGATTGGCAGTCTAGGCTGAGGGAGATCATATTGCCGTTTATTTTTTGTGGCCAATCCATTCCATGAGCATTCTGCTCAGCTCTGGATCAGACTTAGGATCACAGGGTTGGAGGCTTTCTAGTCCAAACTGTATCCCTATATGACCATCTTTTATAGCATCCCCACTGAGGGGGGATTCATTGCCCTCATTTGAAGATCTCTAATGACAGAGATCTCTCTTTTTAAATGAGAAAATCCATTGTTATTTTGGGCATCCCCAATTTGAATAAATTCTCCTTTATCTTGATCTGAAATCTGCCTTCCTGCAGATTCTATCCATTGTTCCCAACTCTGCTCTGTGCTGCTCAACAGAACAAGTCTCCATCTCATGACAGAACTTCCTATATTTGGATACATCTGTCAATCCTGATAAGTCTTTTTCTCCTTCAAGCTAAGCATCCCCAGTTCCTTCAGTTGATTCTACCATGCCACAGTCTCAAGGCCCTTCACCCTCCTGGTGGCTCTTCTCTTAATGGTTTCCAACTTTGTTGACTTGAACTCATTAAGAGAAGCTGGGTGTTACCTTCTGATCTCCATACTTTCCTTCAGTTTCAACTTCTTATTTATCTTTTGTTCGGTCCTTTCCAGACTAAAAATAATTCTTGCTAAAGAAATGATAATTAATGCCACAATTGTCTTCAAATATTTGAATAGCTGTCACATGGCAGAGGATTAAAATTTATCTTTTTTCTTCAGGAAGACAAATTCAGCTTTCCTAATAGCTTAGAAGTGGAATGGGTTGTTGCTTTAATAGGCAGTTCATTTCCTCTTCTTGGATGTCTTGGATGTCTTGAAGCTGAAGCTGGTTGACCACTTTTTATGCTGAGCATTTCTTTCTGGTATGCTTTCTGGTAAGAGTTTCTTTCCAACTCTCAAATGGATTCTGAAAAATCTGAGTTGAATAGTTCTGCTTTCTCTCCATAATACATTCTCAGCTCAAGCAAAGTCTCATTCCTCTTGGATAATTCTTTCTCCTCCATCACAGAGAAGATAGCCTCTTTTGTTGAAGATAGCCTCATTTTTCTAACCATTTTGTCCAACAGCTTATTCTGGGTTTTAGCTCTCCTGAAACTATTCTTACTGTACAATTCTTCTCTTTATACTCATATTCTGTTTTGGATATCATTCTTTTTTTAGGGGGAGAGGGAAAGATAAAGCAATTGCTGTTAAGCAACTTGTCCAAGGTCACACAATAGTAAGCATCAAGTGTCTGAGGTACAATTTTAACTTCTTCCTGTTTCCAGGGCTGGTGGTCTATTCACTGTACCATGTAGGTGCCCTTTGGGTATCATATTCCAAGAATGACACTACCACACTGGACAAATCAAGAAGAGGGGGACTAGGATGAGGATAAGACTCGAGGCCATGTTGAGAAACCATGGAAAGATTAGCTAAAGGAGCTGGGGATGTGTACCCAGGAAAAGAGAAGTCTTACATGTATGTAGTAATTGCCTTTGACATTCGAGAGGCTATCATGAGGAAAAGGGATTAGATTTATATATACCTTATTGGGTAATGATTTCTCCATCCTGGAATTCTTTAGCTGACAGTTGAACAGGATAGGAAGGCTTGTGGAAGTTGTTTTAGGTAGGATTCCAGTTCAGGAATTGCTGTAGATGAATTGGGTGGTGTTTTCTAACTTTGAAATGCTGTAATAGCTGACTCTACAATATGGGTCAAGGAACTTTGACATTGTGTATTTCAGTTTCCTCATTGAAAAAATGAATGCCTTGGTCTAGATGCACTGAGTCTTTCTAATGTTCTATTGATCTATAATAGGGATTGGGAGCTACACTAATATCTCCATGTGAAATAGGGGCGGGGTAGAGGAATGAGGAGTTTTACAGTGAGGTAGCAAACGAGTCCTGGATTAAGAGGTGGGAGACCTACCTAGGTCATGATCTATGTTCTTCTATTAATTATATTTATGAGACTGGAGGAGCTGATTTATATTTCCAGGCCTCAGATGCCTCAGACTAGTCTTTGTGCTAAGGCCCTCTCGCCATGGTATTGTGAGACTCAAGTGAGAAAATAGCTATAAAGCACATCGATAACTTCAAAGCACTAAATAAACTCCTATTATTGTGATTATTACTAGTTATCATTAGCCTCCCATCAAAGGCCTCCAGTTTGGCAATGACTTCATTCTCTGAGCTTCCTATTACCCTCCTGCTGAGTTCAAGCAATGTTTATAGATCAATACAGGGATGTGCTGGTAAGTGTTTAACAAACTATCCAGGGAAAAAATTGATGTACCCACATTTTATGTTTAATTTGCAGTGTTAACATTTTCTTAGATCTAGGTAATCAACAAAACAAATAAATCAAGCCCTAATTTTGAGTGATAGCCCGAAACCTAACAATTGCCTGTAAGAATCCCCTTGCTGTTGCCCTTTACTGTCTGTACCCTACATTTGGTACCTAGAATTAGTTATGTGGTGCTGTTCGTTATCATTTTAGTGCAACCTATCTCCCTTTGGGTTAGCTCTAATTCTTAGGTAGTTTACATACAGCTTGTATTTGCCTCTCTTGAATATCCATCCATTGCTCTTAGTACAATCGCTCATTATTGCCTACCATATTAAATCCAATATTTTCTCTGTGATTTCCTGCAGCCTTTGTGAACTAGCCACGCTCTTCCTATCCAACTTAATTTCCCACTAGTCCCTAACCTGAATCCTTTCTTCATTCATCCCAGGTATCGCAATTTCCCTCTCTTGGCATAGCCTCATTTTCCACCTATCATTGTCCTACCGGACTTTCCTTCATGACTCAATTCAAAGACTTTCTCTTTCAGGGTAAGTCTCAAAATGGCAAGGTGACATACTCATGATCATCCATTAATTAGCTTTGGAGGTGGAATTTTAACCTAGATCTTGCCTGATAACAAATATAGCTGTTGGTGTGAAATAGTTTTTTTCAGTAACATACAATGCTCCAGGACCCCATTTGAGATTTTCTTGGCAAAGATCCTGGAGTGGTTTGTGATTTTCTTCTCCTAATCATATTATATAGTAGGAATTGAGGCCAACAGAGTTAGGTGACTTGCCTAGGGTCACACAACTAGTAAGAATCTGAGGTCAGATTTGAACTCATGAAGCTGAATCTTCCTCACTCCAGGCCCAGCACTCTATTCACATCACTACCTACCTGCTCCAACCATGCTACCTCTTTAAAAAAAGAGAAGACAGCTCAAATGACTTGGAATTGTTTACATATATATATATATATATATATATATATATATATATATATATATATAGCATGTTAAGGTTTGAAAAGTTTTTACACCAATTATCTCATTTGAGCTTTCCAAAAATGCTTTTAGGGAGGTTCTGTTATTTTGCCCATTTTCCAGATTTAAAAAAATGAGGCTAAAATGTTAAATGACTTGCTCTGATTCACATAAGCCTCAGAGGCACAATTTGGACTCCAGAGGTTCTGACTTCAATCCACCATCCCATTTTGCTTCACATAACACAGATCTGAGTATATAGGAAGTGATTTCAAAAAGAAAAAGAAAAATTCTTTCATTGTGAATCTCAAAAAGAAACAGAATATTGTTCTCTGAAAGGCAAAAAGATAGATAAATTTTCACTTTCAGACCATCATTTAGTTTCCCTATTCTGAATACCTTGTCCTATCACATCTGTATTTACTTTCCAATCTTTTTAAAATAATGGATACAGGGGAGAAAATCCAGTTTGGGTTGACAAATTTATAATCCTTCTATTCTAGGGATGCATATTAGAGGCAAGTGTCATTTTACAGGAAGAGATACTGATACATGCATGCATGCTTTTCCCAAGAATATATAGCAGTTCACTGAGTGAAAAGGAGAATAACTTTCTGATGCCTAAACTTGCCTTCTTCTTGAAAGGATTGGGCTGCCTTTTAAAGTCACTTCTTTTCTATTTATAACTCTCTAGAGTCCAAAAGATGCTGCAGACCATTCTCAGTCATCTCACTCGAAAAATATGAAGCAAACTCTCCCTCCCTGAATATGATCCCTCGTTGGCTGTCTCTCTCTGCCAACTTTTTTGTCCAGAGGGACCTGAGCCAATTCATGAGAGCAGAGATTTTCAACTACTGTATTTTCAGATGATGGTCTTGGCTCTTTGAGACTTCTGAGTAGTGGCACTCATAAAAGTTTTGAACAAAGATAAATTTGGGATGGAGAATAATCCTATAGCCAATATCCTAAATAATTGAAGAAAGGAATGGGAACTTAAAAGTGATCTCTAGTGGGAAAGTTTGGAATAAAATTTATTTTGATTTGGGTCTTCCAGAGAACAAGGGAAAGGACAGACAGGCTTGCCAGCTTATCAGCAATGACACATGGAAGGGGGAACATCCTTTGGGTGATGATCAATGCCAGACCACCATGTTATGAGGGGCCCAAGAGGTGCTCACTTCACTCTCAACTTCATCCCTTATTCTAACTCCTAAACCATAACTTTTCCTCCTTGGAGAGGCTTTTGTCCTGAGTTTCTCTCTCTTGATTTGTGAATCTTCAGAGCAGACCATCATTTCGTATGGCAGAGGCCATACTCACTTCACTCCTGGCTTCACTACCCAATGTCCAGACTTTCCCACCTCTTTTTGAGAAGCTTGCCTCTCACAGGTACCTTTACCCCTTCTCAGCTTCCCATATGTGTTTTCTTTTAACATTAAGCATAGAATTTCTTCAAAAATAGAAAATGACATACAAAAATACAAGAGAATTATTGGACCTTTCTTCCTAGGTTATAGATGCTCCTTTTATGATATCTTTTTTAGCATTTATGTTTGTTATTTTCTTTCTTCTCTCCATCTTTAGTTTAAAACATCTTTGATCATATTAATAAGATTATAAGAGAATATATTGTATCAGCCTTCTTAAGTGTACTCCAACTCTACCCGAGGTACCATTGATTCAATATTGTTATCCATGGTCTGAACATATCTGGACATTCATATCCATCTTCCTCAGAACACAAGAAACTCTTTACTTCTGAGAGCAAACATGAGGTCCAGCTCTTCTCTCCATGAGAAGACCCTTGTCCATTACTTAGCTCCAGTGTTCCATAGGCATGATGCTTCTTTGCCCCTCTGTCACATTTTTCCACCCACAAATGTACTCAGACATGTCTGGATTCCTCCTCTGCATTTTCAGAGTCTTTTTCTTTTTTATCTTTCACCTTAAAGTACTGCTCCTACTCTTAAAAATAATGCATCATTCTCCATTATAACCTGGAAAGTAGAAATGCATTACTCTCAGCATTCTACCTCCTTTAGAAGGGAGACTAATGGCATATCATTCTTGTTATCAAAACAACATCATCATCACTGGAATTTATATAAGTAATATATAATGTTATTTGATCCACATAGCATCCCTGTGAAGTAAGTACTGAACTGAGGCCCAGAGAAGTTATGATTTACCCAATGCAACAACATTTACTTGACACTGGAAGATGTTCATACACCCATATTATAGACTCTTCATACATATTATAGACTCACTAAAAAATTTCTCTTGTTCCCCATGCAAGATGAAATTGAAATCCTATTTTCTCTGTCATTCCTAATGCTTCCATTCTTGAACTCATGCATTGAAATCTTGAGAGAGACAACCTCTCCCTATTACCTTGAATCCTTTGTCTGGATCTTGTGACTTCCTTGGTGTCCTCCAGGTATCAACCAAAGCCTCATTTTCTATAAATGGCCTTTCCCAGTTCTCCTTAATTTTAATGCCTTCTATCTGAATATATCTCCAATGTATCCTGTACATAGCTTGTTCATACATACCTGTTTGCATATTGTCTTCCTGATTAGACTGTGAACTCCTTGAGAGCAGGTACTGCTTTTGTTGCTTGTTTTTTCCTTTCTTTGTAACCCTAATGCTTAGCATAGTGCCTGGCACATAGGAGGTGCTTAATAAATGCTTGTTGACTTCTGTTCAGTTTCTTCCTACTCTGCAATCCATCCTAGGCATGAACAACATTGCTTCTCTAATTGATGTCACGAACCAACCTAAACAGGTCTCCTTCTTGCTTTGTAAAGCATGTATATACTACCCCGGTCTATCACATACCATCCTTAATAGTAGCAGGAGTAATTAAGTGTTCATTTTAAAACAGAGAAATTAAAACGTATTTCTCTTCCAGCTCCTATTATACTGTAAACAGAATTGACAATAATTTTAACAATGGGGTTGCTTTAGCAAAGGGAAGTATACAAAGGACTGTGAAGTCAAATAAACTGCACCATAGGGAGTTCATCCACCAATAAAAGTAAATTTAAAAGATCAGCTTTTTTTGAATGAGAAATACCCAAAACTGCCTTTGTTTCCCATTAAAATGGGAAGCATATTCACATATGGAAAAAGAAGCCAACATACTTCCACACACAGCTGATTTTAGAAAGTCTCTCCTATGTTTCAGTCCATGGCATTTCATGTCTTTCATTTATAGAGATCAACCTTTCTCTGAAGAGACAGAGAGATGAGAACAGGAATGATGTAGATGCCTCTTATTTTGGGATGATACAAACAAGGCCAGCCAGGGTACTAAGGGTATTAGAGTATATCCCTCCTGGCATTAGGAGGGATAAATTAAGACTGGGGGAAGACAGATGCAGTGGCAATGATGAATGGCCTTTTCTTTGGTCATAAGTCCCATGTGTCCTAGTTAGAGAGCTTTGTTCATCTAATGTCCAACTTGTTACTATTAATGGTCCATCAATTGCCAACTCTCTTAACCTATCTTCCTCTAGGTCTGGTCAACCTTTAAAGACATGACATTTCTTCCTCCAGCCTTGGGTTAACTTGAATTTTCACAAAAGGCAAGGAAGCCACCCAGTATAATTTTGTTGCATTCAAACTCATCAGGGAAGGAATGTTTAGATTGCCAGAGATGAAAACTTCAAAGCTGGAAATGATCTTGGAAATCTTGCAGTGGAACCCCTGTATTTTACAAATAAATAAACTGAAGCCCAAAGAAGGGAAATGACTTCCTCAAGGTCACACAGGGTGATAGGGCCAGCACCCAAACCTGAGTTTTCTTACTTCTAGTTCAACTCTATCAGTTGAGCTATCGCATGAGTTGAATGTTATTTGTTAAAAGTTTCCAGCACTTTCTGTTTTTCTTTCTTTAATCATACAACATAATAAGAGCTTCAAAAGAATTATTTCTACTGGAAATGACCTCTGATAGGTATTTGTATATGTAACATCCATTACAGTATCCACTCCTACAGGGTAGGAGTGTCTTGTTCATCCTTGTATCTCTCATCCCCACATTTCTATTCAGTCTCTCCCCAGCATGTTCTGAAGCTGTCCATCATTGTGCTATAGATTCATCATAGTCATAGAAAGGGGATCTGGTGATGGGGAAAGGAAAACAAATAGAAAGAAGGGAAGAAGGGAGAAGAAACTTTTACAGACATATTACTAGGTGAGACTGGAAGTCCAGATCCAGAATCCTATTCTGTTTTATCCTGCAGGATGTCTGGCTACATCATAGATATGAGTCAGAGGTCTAACATCTATTTCCTGCTGTGTAAATTGTGACTGAATCCTTCCATCATGGAGACACTTACTATAATAATTATACTCAAGGATCTATTAGTCACCATTATATTTTATAAATGCCAACAATCCACTAGAGGTTTGTGCCCAAAGTGACAATGGTTGATAATTTTATTGATAATTGTTGATAATTTTATTGGAGGTAGAATTCTTGAAATCACCTGGCTTTTGCTGATGTCACCTGTAATGCAGTTGAAATTTGATTGGAAAGGTGGGGATAATCAGGGGACCCAGACTCTAGTGCCAAGTCTGCCTCCAATTGTCCATAGATAATATGCCTTGCCAATATGAATATCAGTTCCTTCATCTGTAAAATTGAGCATCTATTTAAGTACTTACTCTGTGCTAAGGACTGGGGTAAGTGCTGGGGATACAAACAAAGGCATAAACCACTCCCTGCTTTTGTGAAGTTCACATTCTGATGGGAGTGGAGACACCATGAAAATAATTATATACATTCAAGATACAAGCAATATACCCAGAACAAATCTTAGAAGAAAGATATGGGGGGGCAGGAATGGTGAAAGGGCCTATTTGACGCCACCTGAAAAAGGTGAGATACAAGGTGAATCTTAAAGGAAGCCAAGAAAGGTTGAATCACAACTGAGGAAGGCTATCATTCCAGGTATGGAAGAAAGCCAGCATAAATGCAGAGTCAAGAGATGGAGAGATATGGGAGAAATAGCAGTGTACCTAGACTTACAAGTAAGAGTGAGACTAAAAAAGGTAGAAAGGGAAGTTTTTTATACCTAAAGGGATAAATAATATAATATTAATAATAAAGATATAAATCTAGGATCTTACCATCAACTTGGGAGGTGTGTGAAAGACAGATAGCAGAGGGAAGAGTCTGAAAAGCCAGGAGACGAATTAGAAAGCTATTAAAATAGTTCATGATGACTATGGCCTGAACTAGAGCAGTGTGGGAGGATACGAGGGCAAAGATGCCAGAGATATTATAGTGGTAGAATGGATATTCGGTACCTGATTAGATATGGGGCAAGGGAGTGGAGAAAAGATTCCTCCAAGACTGTGCAATTTTGTTACCCGTGGATACTTAATAAATGCTTATTTCCTTCCATCTTTTTTTTAATGGGTCAATTGAACCTGATCTCTGAACATCAATGAACCCATTGTAATGGGGTTAAATAATAGTGAGGATTCCAGGGACTGTGGGGTGTGTGTGTGTGTGTGTGTGTGTATGTGTGTGTGTATGTGTGTGTGTGTGTATGTGAGTGTGTGTGTATAGTGGTGATGGTGGTGAATGTTTTGGGGTGATGTTTCTAGGAACTGACACATAGCAGATGCTTAATAAAGGCTGGTTGATGGTGGCTGTCCCAGACTTCCTTTGGGTCACTGCACAAAAGGAAGGAGAGGTCTAGGACGGTATCAGTGTAAACATCACTGCTTTATAATGAAAAACACCTATGAAAATATGTCTCATTCATCAAAGGGAATAGATTTTCTTTGTTTCCCAGAGAATGTGTTCATGAGCCAGCAAGGCATCTTTCAAACATTCTGACATGCTAATGTTCAAATTATAAAATAGTTTCTTTATTCCTTTAACTCTTAAGCACAGGTTTAATTCACCATAGGAGGCACACATTATAAGTTGAGTCAGCAGAAAACAACAAAGGATTTGGGGCTTGCTCCAATAAGCATTCATCTAGTAGAAAGCAATTAAACCAGACTGGCAAAAGTTACATAGTCCTCAAAGCAGAAAAGATGGGGAGTGTTATCAGTTGTAATCATCAGTGAAAAAATATCCTCAGAATTCTTAGTAAGCCTTTCTCTTGAACAGCCAGAAACAACTATTGCTGAATGAACTGAGGAAATGAAACCACAGTAAAGTTATAGCAATTTTCCCAGTGAGGTAGAAGACTTGGAGTTAGGAAGACTCATGTTCATGAGTACAAATCTGTCCTCATACAGTTACTTGCTATGTGACTCTGGGGAAGCCAAACCCTGTTTGCCTCAGTTTCCTCATCTGTAAAATGAGCGGGAGAAAAAAATGGAAAACCACTCCAGTATCTTTGCCAAGAAAACCCCAATGGGGTCATGGGAAGTTGGACATGCCTGAAAAGAACAACAACCCCCATCGCCACCACAACATTTTCCTTCGTTCTACAGCTTCCCTCAACCCCTACCTCTGCTTTTCAGTCTGTCACATAATAAGTGACATGCATATAGTGTTTAAGGCTTTTTTAGTATTCATATGGATTACTTCATTTGAGCTTCATATCAGTCCCAGGAGGTGAATACTCTTATTATCCCTATTTTACTGATAAGGAAAGTGAGACACAGAGTGATTAAGTGACCTCATTCCCCTTGTTTGGTATATTATCTCAGCTCCACTAGATTGTAAGGGCAAGGACTTTCTCTTGTCTCTTTTTGTACCCCCAATGCTTGGCATGATGTCTGGTACATGGAAGGTGTTAGATTATTTCCTAATTGATGGGATGCCCCGTTTCCTCATACCTCCTTCAGGAAGCCTTCATTTACCACTGCAGGCAAGGGTGACCTTGCATGCTTCTCATGGAATTTAGAATTGTAAGGGGCTTTAGATGTCAAGTATTCTAACACAGTTATTTTACAAATGAGGAAAGCATGATCCAGACAGAATATCACAGGGATTAAATGAATGGCAGACCCAGCATTTGAACTAGATCTCCTATACTTAAGTCCAGAGTTCTTTCCACTACATCACACTACAAGAGCCACCCTAGACCTCCTTTAGATAATAGCACAATAAAGAAGAAAGGACCAGGGTGGCATAAGTACAAACATCATTGCTTTATGACTCAAAAGATACCTTATTCATCTGGCTTCATAGAGTTTCTTGTCAATACCTGTATTGTGACATTGATCACATTCTGGTTTTTAATGTGGTTATTCATATACCTGTCATCTCTCTTAATAGATTGTAATGACCTTAAAAGCAGGTACTATGACTTTCCTATCAATGTACCCACCAACAGCTTCTAACTCAAGGTCTTAAAAAATGGTAAGTAATCAAAAAGAAAAGGCTTTCTTATTCTTCACTAACACTCAAAACAAATCAGAAATGGAGGTCCTGCTATGTTCAGAGTCCTTAGGGATGCAAAGGCAAAAGAGGAAATGGAGAAGTTGTGTAGAAGGAACAAAAAAAAGAAAGCTACTTGAGCTGAATAAGGAGAATTTCTGAAGGTAGTTTGGTGGGGTTTATACTCATGAAGAAAGTCAGAGATTTATAGAAGAGATTAGGGGAAGAAAAATCTGGAGAAATGTGGAAGAATTGAAGAATAAAAATGAAGAAAGAGAAGAACTCAGTCTGAAGGAAGAGAAGGCCTCACCCAATCCGAAGGAGGAAAAAAGATTAGAATATGGACCCAAAAAGAAGGTAGTTGGCAAGGGAAGATAAGTTTTTAAAAAGGTAAGAAAAACAAATTAGTCCATAAAACAATTTGGTTAAACACATAAGAGCTGAGTGAAAAGAGAGGAAGAAGGGTGTATTCACAAAATTGTTGAGAAGAAAGAAAAGTTCAATGTAGTTCTCAAGCTGTTAAAGGTGATAAAATGTTGTAAAAGGTATTTAGCAAGCGAGATACAAACAACGCAAAGCTAAAAATGAGGTTAAGAATCTTAGCATGCAAGCAGGAAGTATAGTGACTTGCACTGAATGTTTGTATTTTTGCCACAAACAAGTGGATGTCGAAACCTCCTCTCTTCCTCATTTCCCTATCACTGTTGAAGAGAGCACCATCTCTCCAGGTCCCAGCTAAGTGGTAACTTAGGTGTCATCTGGAACTTCTCATTCTTTCTCAGTCCCCACCCCCAAATCCAATCAGGTGTCAACTTCTATTGTTATTTCTGACTTTGTAATCTCTCCCCTATATACCCATTTCTTTCCTCTGACACTGCCACCACCTTTATTACTTTATACCTGGACCATTACAATAACTTACTGGATGATCTCCCTTCCTCAAATTTCTCTCCGCCCAATCCATCCTCCACTCACATGTCAAACTCATCTTAGAATGTAGACAGTTCTGCCATGTTCAATAGCTCCAGTGGTCCTCTTTTTCTCCCAGAACCAATTATAATGTATTCCATATGTCTTTCAAGGTCCTTCACAACCTGACCCTTTCCTACATTTCCTGTCTTCTTACACATTCTTCCTCTAAAAGTATTCTGAAATCCAGCACTATTGGCCTCCCTACTCTCTCAACTCGCAACTCCCTCCATCTCTTTCAACTCAATGGCTGTCTCTCATGCTTCTTCTCCTCATCTCCACCTCCTGGCTTCCCCAGTTTCCATCAATTCCCAGTTAAAGTCCTAACTTTGGCCTTTCCAAGTCCTCCTTAATTTTAGTGCTTTCCCTCTGAGATTATCTCCAATTTATCTGATATCTATTTTGTCTGTACATAGTTGTTTACATGATGTCTTTCCAATTATATTGTGAATTCCTTGACAGCAGAGACATTTTTTTTGTATGCCCAGCACCTACCAGGCATACAGTAGTGCTTAATAAATAAAAGTAACTGAGTGATTGCTGTCTGTGTTATACATATACACTAGTTTCCCAGATGACTGCAACTTTCATCACAATTCTTACCTGACATTCTAGTTATGTTTATTCTATAAACCGTGTCTTGATTTGAAATTCCATTGCATTTTGCCTCACATCATGACTTAAACCATACCTTTTTCTGTTCAGGAGGACATTCTCCAGGGGCCCTCTTAATTGGCTCTATTCATCAGTACTTTTTAGCCCAATCCCCATAAAAATAGGGTCCTGGCCCTCCTTCCTCCCTCTGCCCACAGCAAAGACTTCCATGACCAGGCTGCTTTGATAATTCAGGGCAATCCAAGTCTCTCCCCAAACATCTCACTTAGCTTGCTTTATACTATAATATGATAAGAAGGTTGTCTCCGTATCCTTCTGGTGAGTCTTGTTTTAATCCTTCAGTTTAAATATACATAATGCCAGCAAACAACCTCCAACGAGAAGGGACTGGGTATTTCTCTGAACTCCATGGTCCCACTGCATTTCCTTACTCTTTGATAATGGAACAGCTCTTCCAAAGAAAAGGCAACACCTCTTCTCCCTACTCTCCGCAACTGCATTGCCTTTCTACTGTGCTAACATGTGGTCTTTGTGATTCAGCTCTGCCCACAGTCCTGGCATGAAACAAACAAAGAGAAGTGTGTGTTTTTCTGAGAATTCGTGCTATGCAATTACCACCTTTATAGAATCTGAAGGAGAATAACAAGAACAAAAGAGACATTACCTTGTATGATAGAGATTAATTCCTAGTAATTTAAGTAAAGTATTTTCTTTAATTGGTCCCAGGCAACATTTTATACTTGAAAATGAAAAAAAAAATTCCATTGTATAAGCAAAACAAAAGAAGTGGGGTGGGGAAACAACAGTAGCTCAGTTAACTTCTGTCATAGAAAAGCATCACCATATGTATATATGTACATAATACAAATTTGCTAGGTTCTGAGTAGCTAGGCTTAGGGTTGAATGACCTACTTATCCTAGGTAAGGCTTTAAAGACAAGTGCTGTCAAGATTGACCTTGTGGAGGCACGGCTGCCAGCGTTCCACTGGGAGAGACAGGGGAAAAGGCAGAGCCACGGGCTAGACATCAGAACATCTGTCTTTGACTCTATGCTTATTTGTTGAGTTACATTATGGGAGTATCCTTACCTCTCCAAGTTTCTTTCCCTCACCTGCTAAAGAGATTAAACATTTGGGTTCCAGGGCAACTAGGTATCAAAGTGGATATAGTGCCTCTGCTAGAGTTCAAATTGGGTCTCAGACACTTACCAGTTGTATGACCTCAGGCAAGTCACTCACCTCTGTTTACCTTAGTTTCCTCATCTATAAAATGAGCTGGAGAAGCAAACCACTAGTATTATTGGCAAGAAAATCCCAAGTGGGGTCATGAAGAACTGGAGATGATTGAAACTTGCTTCATATGAGAGTCCAATGAGATGATGAACAGTAATTAAAATGCAATGATGATGATGATGATGATGATGATGATGATGAAAAAGAAAGAGAAGGAGAAGAGGAGGAGGAGAAGAAGGAAGAGAAGTAGGAGAAGAGGAAGAAAACTATATTTCTGTGTCCTCAAAGTGAGGGGTGCAAAACAAATCTACTGCTCTAATCTGTGGAGCCATAAATCAGCATAAATGGGCAATAGTCTTATAAGCTGCCCCTACCCTGCCTTCCTCTAGAACTGCCCAGAAGCAACAAAATAGGAGCAGGGAGAATCAGAAACTTGGGTCTTGTGTACCAGCCTGATCCAGTAAAATATGCAGAGCTGATTGTCTTGGCATGAGGAAGATAAGGTCAGATGATTTCTTTCCATAGGACAATGTGTCTCCAGGGGTCCCAGTATCATAGATTTGAAACTGGAAGGGACCATATATTCTAACCTTCACCTTTTGTAGATGAGAAAACAGGCTCGTAGAGGTTAAGTAGCTTGCCCATTGAAACAAATAGTGAGGTCAGGGGCAGAATTTGAACTCAGATCCTCCTGACTTCAAGTCCAACTACTACCACACTGCTTTTCATTTTATGATGGGGCAACTAAGGCCCAGGGAAATCAGATGATTTGTCCAAGGTCACATAATTGTGTGTGTTCATCCTTTGTTGCTGAAAAGACCATGCCATCAGAGAAATGATGACATGACTTGCACTTGACTTTGTTTTGAGTGAGGGAGGGCTGTGCAGGTCACCAGTCTCACTTCTCCTCCAGAGCCATCTGAATCCAGTGACCAGATATTCAACAGGATGACTGAAGGTGACCCAGGATGAGGCAATTGGGGTTAAGCGACTTGCCCAAGGTCACACAGCTAGTGAGTGTCAAGTGTCTGAAGTGAGATTTGAACTCAGGTCCTCCTGACTCCTGCACTGGTCCTCTATTCAATGCATCACCAGCTGCCCCAGGTCATACAATTAATAAGGGGCACAACTAGGAATGGAACCCAAGTTCTTTGTACATCCAGTGATCTTTCCTGTTGACCTGTTATTCTTTGCCTTGTATTGAGTATATCTTTGTACACTGCTGGACCATGCTGTGATGTGCTCAAGGACTGGTCACAGAAAAGACCAAGATCTTTGTATGTTGATGACCCTGCTCTATAATGTCAGTAGATAGTTTATTTATAAGACCATAGAATTTTAAGGAGGTAAGGACTTTAGAGATTTTCTAGTCTAACCCACTCATCTTACAAATGAGGAAACTGAGGTTCAAAGAGGGTAAGTAGGATTAGAACCCAGATTCACCTATTCAAAATCAAAACTCTTGCTGTTATATAGTATAGTTTTACTATTCAATTGAATTCAATTCCCATTTATTTAATCCCCTCTGTATTTAGAGCACTGTGTTAGGTACTGAGGGTAATATCGAGTGAAGATAAGATATGGCCCCTGCTCTCATGATGCTTACAGTTTAGTAGGGGAATATAGCACATATACAAATGATTCAAGTACAACGTAAGAGGTATACAAGAAATAGTAATTCATCAGTTTGGCTGAAACATTAAATAGAGGTAGGGAGATGAGGTTAGAAGGGTAGGATGGTAGACTGTAGGTCTTTACTGCCACACTAAGAAACTTGAATTTAATTCTAGGCAACAGGAACTCAATAAAGGGTTTTGAGCAGAGATGACATGCCAAGATCTAGGCATAGGGAAAATTTCTGTAAGTAGCTAAGGGATAGATGGAGGAAAATGGAAATTGGAAGACTGCAGTATTTCAGGAAAGTGATAATGAGGAATCAGAGTTGCAGTGAGGAATAAAGCAAATAGAACGGATGTGTGTGTAAGAGATGTTGAAAAGAAAGGATTGTCAGGACTTGGTAACTGATTGGGTGTAAGAGAGAAGAGTCAAATATAGCACCAAGGCTTTGAATTTAGCAACGAACAGTAATTCCAGTGCTTTGGTACTTGTGGAGAAGACAATAAACACTATTTAAGACATCTTAAGATGGAGCTGCTGGTGAGGGTGTGGGAAGAGAAGAAAAAAGGTCCCAGGGAAAAACTTGGAGAATGCCTTAAGGATCCAGGAAGAAGCCCCTATTGAAGAAGTCTCAAAATTTCAGCTACATATAACACAGAAGAGGTCCAAGAATTAAGTAAAGTTTTCACCTTACACTATATATATTGCAAAGGTGGCAAAATATGGTTGGGGGAAGTTATAGAAAGACAAGCACACTGATGCATTCTTGGTGGAGCTGTGAATTGTTCCAGTTATTATAGAACACAATTTGGAATTATGCAAGGAAATTGACTACAATATTTATATCCTTTGATGCAGAGTTTCCACTGCTAGGCATTTATATCCCAAGGAGATCAATTATAAGAAGAAAATGCCAATGTATATAAAAAAATTGGCCATGTTTTTTTCTTAGCAAAGACATGGAAGCAAAATAGATGACCATCAATTGGGATGTGGTTAAATAAGTTGTGGTCAGCTAATGTAATGGAATGTTACTATACTGCAAGAAATGATGAATATGTTGAATATAGAGAAACATGAGGAGACATGAAATATTCACAGTGAAACAAGTAGAACCAGGAAAACAGTATATATAATTACTATAATAATTCAAATGAAAGAACAGTTATAACGACAACTGAATCTGAATGCTACAAATTTATAGTAACCAACTTTAGCCCAAAGAGGAGATATGAGAGGAGACCTCCCGTTCTTCTTTAGAAAGTTGGGGTACTATGGGTATTGAAACTTAAATATAATGTCAAACTTCTCAATGAATTGATTAGTTATTTTGAACCATCTTTTTTCTCTTATTGTTTTTTATAAGGGAGAGTGTTCTGGGAGAAACAAAGAGAGGAATATATTGAGAAATTAAGGTGTAGCAAAAAAGTTCATCTATCAATCTAACTAACTAGCTATCTTAAAAAGAAATAAGATTAAGCTAAAGTCTAAATTCGATGACCTCTCTTATCCAATGCCTTGGTAATTGTTTGGGTATAAGAGAGGAGTCAAACATAGCACCAATCCTCATTCAATGAGCCTGAGATTCTACTAGACATGTGTAGATGAATGGATAGACTAGAATAAAAGAAAAGAAGCAACATTTTATCAATTTAAACAGGGAACAGCTTTCTGAGAAAAGCAGCCAAATCAGTCTTGGGAGTTTTTAGGAACAAAGGGATTAATATTGATATGAATCGAGTTGTGCACTGATTCTCACGAGTAGGAAAATCAATAAAAAAAACAGATGAAAGAGATTAGAGGAGCCGATAGCAGGCCTGCTAGGGAGACACTGCAGACAAGGTGATAATTCACTTACATTTAGCAATGCAATCTTCAGGTGAGGCAGCTCCGAGACACGATTAAAAGTGCAGTCTTGCTGTGTCCAGCTTGCATCTCTCCTGTATATTAAGAATTCAAGACAAGTGCAGAGCTGCTCAGGCTGAGCTAGGTTTTATAGGAAGATGGAGTACACACACTGTTCCTTCTTACGTCCTTACTGAATTTTGATAAAGGCAGGGTTTACAACCCAAAGGAGAGATGTGTATTTATTGTGGAAATAAACACACTGCACCCACCACATGGAATGTACGTGAGGCAGAGAGGGAAGAGATTCCTCAGTAGAAAATGAGGAGCCTTGGGTACTAATCCCAGTTCTGACATGAACATTTTTCATGATGACAATAACAAACCTATCATGTGAAAGGCACTAGATTAGTCCCAGAACACCTTTTTCTCAGTGGAGGAGAGAAGACAAAGGATTGTTGGCAGAAATTTGGGTAGATGAGTGACTACTGGCATAAACTCAGAGAAACCAGGAAGATCCCTTTCCCACCATTGGTGACATGCCAACTATTCTCTTTCTTTGATCATGGCCATTTGACCATTTCTCTTGTATTCCAACATGTTCATTATTATCTTGATGCTTTATTAAAATCCAGTGTTCTTAGGAGATGAAATGTCATGGCTTTTCTATTAGTAGGATTTTGTTACTGGAATTTTCTGTTGGCTAAAAGAAAGAGAGCATTTCTACAGGGGAGCTTTCCCTGTGGATAACACAAGTTCTCTAGAGCCTTGAGTCTCTATTACAAACTATAGAAAAATCTCTGGGAAACAGTGACAAAACTGAAAAAACAATCCCTGTCTTGTAGGAATTTATATTCTAATCATATATTAAAGTCCTTTAACTCCTCTTGTTCTCAGTTTTCTTTTCTAAAAACAACAAAGGAGTTGGACTTGGTGATCTCTAAGGACCCTTCCTACTCTAACACACTATGACAATGACTATTTTTTGTAAAAGCCTTAGACTTCTGTAGGCATCCAACTTTTTTCCTCTCTGGAGGATTCAGCCAATTCGTTGCTTGATGCTCCCAAATTTCACCTGAGTTAGATGGCTAGTTATGAAGGGGGAAAGAATACCTGCTTTCTCCCTAAACAGCAGCAAAGAGTATTATTGTATGAAATATAGAGCTCCAAAATCATTTAGCTCAATAAGCCTTTCTTTAAGGGTCATATAGACCAATTTCTCCCTGTTTCAATTCTGAATCTCCTCTAAAACTCCGAATGTGGTCTAAATAGAATCGAGGATCCTCCAGAACAAAACTATGCAATTTCAGTAGCCTTCCAGTCCAACTCATACCTTAAAAAAGAGCTGTTCTACTATGTACTGGACAAGGTATATGGAGTGTACACTTGGGATGCCAATAGAGTATAGATGCTTAACAATCAACTTTCAAAAAAAAATGTATACCCTGGAACCAGGAGGACCTAAGTTTAAATCCAGCCTCAGACATGTGCTAGCAATGTGACCCTGGACAAGTCACTTAACCTTGATTACCTCCAAAAAAATATACACATAAAAGGTTTTAAGTTTAATCCACATCATTAACATTTTTGTATCAATTTCTTAAGTCTGGACATTCAACAACAAGCAAGAAAAGATTGATCTAATATTTGTAGTGTTTGCCAACTGAAAATGCTCAGTTGAGTTGGTTTCTCTGTGTTCTGGACAGCATACTGCTTTCAGTAGAGTCTTTGACTGAGAATATATATTGTTGACTTAGGTAGGACATCAGTTTACAATCCATTACTACCTGGAGATCTTTGTCATATCCTCTGTTCTCCACACAAATCTCCAATATTTATATGGTTGATTTTAAAAATTAAATGCTGTAATTGAGTTTTGTTGTTTGTATTTATGTAATTTTAATAGATTCCAGTGATTTTCTAAGCCATCAAGATATTATTGAATTTTCAATTTGCCAGTCAGTTCTCTCCCCTCACTTTTACCTCTTACTAAACACCTTACTCATTGTAATTACTATCTGTGCCATACTGTGCTCTCCCTAAGCTTGATAAAACATACTATACCTCCATTCATTAGATTATAAACTCCTTGAGAGAAGGGACTATCGTTTGCCTCTTTTGTATCACCACCATAATGCCTGGTGCATAATAGGGACTACTTACTAAACATTTATTGACTGATTAATCTTGGTCATTCAAAATGTAATATTGAACAGAGAAAAGCCAACTAAACAGAAAGCCCAGTGGTACCTCCCTAGAGATCTCTCTCCAGATTGATATAGGTTCAATCATCAGATAATTGATTTCAAACAGTATACCAGTTCAGAATCCATTTAGCTGCAATATCATGTAGTCTGTTTCATTAGTAAAGGCATTAATTGGAGTTAAAGAACCTGAGTACCAATCTCATCTTTGATCCTGGTTACCTATATGACTTAATCTTTAAAAACCTCGACTTCCTCATTGGTGGGGGAGGGTGGGGCAGACTAGATGCCCTCTGAGGTTCCATCTAACCTTTGGTATACAATCCAGCTCACTTAGAATTCAACTTGAGACATTTGTAAATGAATCCTGAGGTCCAACCAAATATTTTGTAAATCCATGTTTAAGTACTGATAATCAATTCTCGGTCTCAAAATTCAACTTATAATTTGACTTTATTTTGTCCCTTATTAGAACTGTAATGATAAGCCATCCCTCGTGTCTAGTATGTTCTCCTCCTCCACTTCTACCACCTGCAATCCCTAGCTCTTCTCAGGTCTCAGTTCAAGTGCCAACTTCTGTACAAGATTTTTCCAAGTCTTCCCATTTGTCTCTTCCCTACTAAATTGCTTTATCAAGCATCTTGGGAGTACTTGGCTGTATTCCCAATGCCCATATCATACATTGTACATAGTACTCAAAATCAATCAAAGTTTGTTGAATTGAATGAAAGACACTTCTTTGAACATTTTACAGCTTCTTCACTCTTAGGTGTAAGCACATTGCCAACCAGTGACCGCAGAATGTACACTTTTTCATCATTAGGATGCTTAGGCAGTTCATGAGCTAAAAGTCATACTAGTCAAGGTTCTCATTATGTAAATATAAACTATTCCTTGGAGTCAATAATTCCACTAGTGGAATGGAGAAGACAAAGGATGTCACTGTAAGGCCAATCTTTTCTTGGAGAGATGAGCAGCCCCTGGGATAAACTGAAAAGAATTATTTGGGAAAGCTCATTGAGAGCAGAGATTATCTTTTGTCTTTCTTTGTATCCTCAGCCCTCAGTACAATGGCTGGCATATAGTAGGTGCTTAATAAATGCTTATTGGTTGACTAAGTGGTTCTAAAAGGTATTAAACTCTGGATAGCCCCTGATTCAATAATACTTCTACTAGGTTTGTACCTCAAAGATGAAAGAAAGAGCAAAAGTATACAAAAGTATCTATAGAAATTCTTTTTGTGTTGGCAAAGGATTTTATAGTATATTATATAGAGTGTGGGTCAGGCACCATCACTTTTAGTGCCTGGAATAAAAAAAGACTTTTTGTGCCTCACCCTTTTTAGCATTTTTGCAAATATTATCTCACCTGTTCTTCACAACAACTCGCAAGGTAAGTGCTACTATTATCACCATTTTTCAACTGAAAAAACTCAAACAAACAGAGACTGAGTGACTTGTCAAGGGTCACGTAGTTAGCCTGTGTTTAAGTCTGGATTTGAACTTATGTCTTCCTGACTTTAGGTTCAGTGCTTCATCCATCATACCATCAGTTTGCCTCTGACAAGATATAAGAAATGATGAAGGAGATGATTTCAGAGAAACCTGGGAAGACTTATATGAACTGATGCAAAGTTAAGTGGGCAGAAACAGGAGAACAATTTATACAGTAACACTGATATGATAAATGTAACTTTTTAAGATGTAAGAACTCTGATCAATACAACGAATAGACAACCAACAATTCCAGGGGACTCAAGATAAAACATGCTACTTATCCGCAGAAAATAAGGTGATGAGCTCAGAAGTAAGACTGAAGTATTTTTATTTTATTTCTGGACATGACTAATGTAGGAACTGATGTTGAGTATACATGTTTGTAATAAGAGTTTTGCTTTCTCATTCTGGGGGGTGGGCAGTAAGTAGAAGTAATTGCAGTTTAGGAAGTAAAGTAATATTTGATTTTAAAATAAACAAATAAAAATATGTAGAAGGAAAACTGGTAAGATTCCCAATTATCTTTATCATCTATTAAAACTAGTGCTCCCAGTCCTTCTCTTAGTTAGTAGGAGATGCCATAAGAGTTTTCTGTCTGCGAAAAGAAAGGTAGTATTGTTACAGGTGAGATTTTCTTGTGTACAATGCAGATGTTTTAGGGCCGAGTCTCTTCAAACCATCTGTTACAAACTACAGGAAACCTTTTGTCCTCTGACACAGTTAGGGAATGCAGTGTTTTGGTTAATCCAATAATCTGATGACACGAGTTACTCTGAATACTGTGTAGCATACTTTCTGTGACACTTTTTAAACATTTTTATTTCATGTTTTGATTTCCAAATTCTATCCCTTCCCTCCTTCCTCCCCCTCTGTGAGATGGTAAGCAATCAGATATCTGTTATACATGTGCAATTATGTACAACATTTCCATATTAGTCATTTTGTACAAGACAAATTTTTAAAGAATGGAAGGTGAAAAAATAGCTTACTTCAGTCTGTATTCACATAATATCAGTTCTTTCTCTGGAGGCAGATAGTATACTTCCTCATTAGTCCTTTGGAATTGTTTTATGACTTATTTGTCATAATTCCCAATTAAACTTGTCCTAAATCCTCACATTATAACCACCAGGTGAAAAAGGGTTCTAAATTTTTACCATAAAGTAAGAAATATTATAGCTGCAAAAAAGGAGAGAGTACATTCCAGGCATGGGGGAGTAGCTTGTGTGAATTCACAGAGGTAAGATATATAAAGTCAGGGTTGAGGAACTGGTCACAGTCTGGTTTGATTAGACTATACAATACATAAAAGAAAGTAATGCCAAATAGGATTTGAAAAGGTATACTAGAGCCAGAGAAGGAGAGAGAGAGGGAAAAAAAGATATACAGAGAGAGAGAGACAAGAGAAAGAGAGAGACAGAGAGAGAGAGAGACAGAGAGAGAGAGAGACAGAGAGAGAGAGGGAGGGGAGGGAAGGAGGGAGAGGGAGGGAGAGGGAGAGAGAGAACAGCTGTGAGAGTTAAAATCCTTTTTAACTTTTGAGTCATTCTAACTAAAAATGTCTCCTTAAGAGCCTTATGATACACACCTATCCTCTTCCATTTATATTGGGAATTTTACCATTACTCATTCATTCCATCATGTTCAGAATTACCTTGATCCTATATTAAAACCAAATGTTCCCAGGAAGTCTTCTTGGTTAGTAGAATTTAGTATCAGTGTTTTCTGCTGCTAAAAGAACATTCCAACATTCTAATGCTCCTTAACAATTAAAATTCTTCTATTTTCTGGAACTAAATTGAAAACCAAATTCTTGTAAATTCTTTTTCAAATCAGATTTTACTGATATTTACATCACTTCTCTCATAGAATCATCTCTCATAAGAAAGAATTATTCTTAAACTTTTTTTCAAGGAAAGGAGGAAGAGAAAAGAAAATCACTAAAATTGATTAATACATAGGAAAAAAACTGACATTATATGCAAAACTCTAAACTCTTGTACCACAACCTCTGTGCACTTTTTCCTTAGCAAAATTAAGGGGGGAAAGATTTACAAGGCCTTCCTGGCAAGAAGTCATAAGAACTCTAGCTTTATAAATAAGAGATACACTTAGCAACTTGATATTGTTTGCTCCAAAATAACCATGGTGGCAGTTTTCAATCACTTTAGGATGTAAAAGTGGAAGAGATCTAAGAGACCATTGAACTCCCTCCTTTTACAGTTGAAGAAACTGATTCGGAAAGAAGTAAAGTGACTGGTACAAGGTGACAGAGGCAGTCAAAGGAAGAGCTGAGATTTAAAATGAAGTCTTTTGAACTACAGTGCTCTTCCCCCTACAGTACAGTTTTCTTCCAGGCATTGGTAAGAGTTCTTAAGTCTTAAAATTCATTTCAAAAAGCTTTTCACCACAACCACTACAACCTTATCCTTGCAGCAGCAGAAAGTCTCTACAGCTCCATTCCTTGAGTCCTGACTGGCTTCTCATCACCTGAGTAGCTCCAGCTTCCAAGTTCCCTTTTCAGCTTCGCTAAATTAAAAGGCTACAGTTCTTTGAATTCCCCTCTCTGATTGTGTGCAAGAGGATGTCTTTCCTGCCCCACGTTGACCTTGCTAACTTCCCTTTCTGCATTTTGCAAGAGGTCCCAGGAAAAAGGTAAGGAATGAATCCTCATCATTCAGTCCTGCCTTCAGAGCTAACCCCTCAAAGTGACTGTCAAACTTCATTCAGAATGCTGCCAGCTTGGTGTTAAAAGGCCTGGCGGGTATGAATGATCCTTAGTCAGTCAATCACTGGAAGTTCCCTATATTCAATCAGTTGCTTCTGTCTAATGGCCAATGCCTTATGATGTTATTGGGTTGTTCAAGTCACTCTTCTATATTCTGTTATTAGATTCTTTAGAAAATCTTCTGTAACCCTTGACTCAGAGAGCCAATTATATGGGACCCTCTTCATTGCTGGAGACTCAATTCCCGTGCTCCTAGAATTGGGGAGGAGCTAAGGAGGGGAGAGTTCATTCACTCTATATTGTCTAGTATATATTCTTTATATGTCTTCTCTGATTTCTCTTTTGTTATCACATTGGATAAATGGGTTTATTTGCTATTTGCTATATGTGTTCATTGTTGAGCTGGAGTTCAGTGAGAAGGAAGCTCAGTTTCCTCACCTGAAAAATGAACTGGAGAAGGAAATGAGAAACTACCCTAGGATCTTTGCCAAGAAAACCCAAGATGGGGTCATGAAGAGTCAGACACCGCTGAACTACAAAAAAGTCAAGTTTTGGCCTTCCTTTCCCATTGAGGAATAGCAATCAGAATTAAACTTGAAGCTAAAAAAGTTATTTCCCCTCCATAGGTTCCCAGAATAGATGGTACCACCCTCTGAATGGTGCTGGAATGATGGGGGTGGGAATAGGGTAGTAACCTTAGGTACAAATAGAGGTGTTGAATATAAATAAGGGGGGTGTGGAAGCATAAAGAGAAAAAAATTTTGAAAAACTTCATACATGTTTCATCTATTGTGTAACAGAGCTAAAGTCATAATGATCTTAGTATTTTCCAAATAAACACACAAAATGCAAGTTATAATCAATCAGTGGTCAAGACCACTTACAGGTCTTAACAAGCAAGTGTTGGCAAGGCGAGTGTGTCATGAATTGTAGGAAAGTCCAGCATGCATCTGCAGAAATATGTGTGTGCAATGACTTGTTTACAACATGATACTATACAGCAATATTTCCCCATCAAAATTTCAATGCAGGAAACAAAATCACAAATTTATAATAAATTAATACATTTAAGATGTGTCATTTTTAAAAATGTATCTTTTTGAAATTATGTAAATTAAAAAATATTAAAGGGTTCAAGAAAGTAGACTTCCAGGGGGGCACTGAGTATTTTTTAAAGGGGGCAGTAGGCCCAATAAGTTTGGGAACCTTTGCACCTAGTCTGATAATATTTAATGGAACAAATAGATACAAATCTATCACACTACCCCCTCTCTCTGAGAATGGTAGAGTGGGCAACCTCTGACCCCAAATTCCTGCTTTGCCTCTTTTCAGGAATCAAAGTCTTCCTTAAAAGGTGCAGGAAGGAAACACTAGAGAGTCTATTCTTATCTCCTGTATGCCACATCTAGATGGATCCATGTGGATATAAAATAATGTAAATGAGCAAATGAAATATCACCTACATCCCACCCCTTTACACCTTCTAATCTGATTTGGAGCTGCCTTAACCTATCTTCTTTATATAAGCAAGCTAACTAAAGCATAGGAATCAGAAATGTAGAGAGAGATGGGGCAAGAGCAAATGGTGATGCATAATAAAAGTTACCAGGAAAAGAAACATAGTGTAACAGATAGAGGAACTCTAGAGGAAAGTATTATCATGTAGTATTGACTTCAGAATTCCACTCCCTTTCTAGAACCTCACCCACTTTCATATTTTAAGTTACAGAGTCAAAGATCACTTGGAGAAAGGTCCACCGAAGGTAGAAAAGACTGATTAACTCATGGTGACATGGTATGGTGGAAATAGAACTAGACTGTGTGACAGAAGAGTCTTGCTCTACTCTTATATTTTTATTAACTTGGCTGTATGAACTTGGATAAGTTCCTTCATTTTTCAGATAGAGGACTATTAGAATAAGAGGTTAAATTACTCCCCTAAGGGAGTTGTCACCAGTTACCAGCAGAACTGAGATTAGAACCCAGGTCTCCCGAAAACCAGGCTAGGATATTTTGTTTTGTATTATCCCTAATCTATATTCCCATTTATACCATTATATCAGTGATTCTTGGAGTATATGAATATTTCCACTTCATAGAAACTAAGAGGAGCTGATAAATTAAGGCAATTTATAAAATTATACAATAAAGCTAGAGTTTTAGAAAAAAATCACCAACTAATCACAATTCAGTAATCAATAAAAACGAGAGTGAACCCACATTTATAAACACCTACTATGTGCCAGGCACTGTGTTAAGTGCCTAGTTCACAAGAAAAAGAAAGACCGTCCCTACTCCCCTACCCCCAAGGAGCTTACTATCTATTGGGGGATGACAATACAAAAAAGAAAAGGAAAAGGCAAGAGGTGTGCCAGAGGATGCCCAATGTTGGGACAAGGTGTTTGTGGGCTTGAAACCAAGCAGAGTGTCTGATCAGAAAAAGCTGGGAAATTCTGAGCCCTCAATAAAGGCAGTCTTTGGATATTGGTTGCTCTGCCCTCCGGCTCTTCACTGAGCAGGGAGAGGCAACTGAGGTTGCTGAGGAGTTTTGAGTGTCAAAGTTGAATCAGTCTCTAATTTGAACTTGTTGACTGACTTTTAAAGATAAGGGAATTGAAAAGGGGGAAAGTGATTTGACTAAATTCATGTAGCTAGTTAGTGGTAGATCTCAAAGTGGAACAGGGATCTCCCATTACACAGTCTAGTGACAATTTTAGTATATCCTTGGTTCTCAATATGGACACTGACCTGGGACGTTGAGATTATGAGATTATGGAATGCCCCCAGTTCTCAAAGCTTCCATGTTCCTCTTCCAGACAAAGAAGGGGGAGATAGTAGATCTAAGTCAAGGCCAGAATGGAAGTCTTTCCTTCCTTCTTAACAGGTTCTGTCCATCCTTAGAGCTAGGAATGCTCTTAGTGGCTCCTAGGAACCCCTAAGAATGAGAATATTCTACTGGCTCCAATCTCTAGAACAATTCTAATTTTTCATTTCAATTGATATTTATAGAGAAACCCTTGGATGCCACTGAGTTCTTCAACCCATTCCAACATTCTTCCTGGGCAACACTCCAGTTCCAAGTAATTTCACACTTGGTCTAAAGCTTAATTGTGTTTGATTGATTGGTTGATATATCTTCACCTTCTTAAAAGGTAATAGAGCATCTTCATTTCATTTCTTATCACCTTGAATTCTTAGGAAGCCTAGTTGAAATATACTAATATGAAAGATGATACCACAGAAATGAGGAATTTGCAAAAATAATTGAAAAGTCTGGGTGAAGAAAGACCATCTGCCTCAGAATTACTGCACAACATTGATTTAAAATGACTACTATTAAGAACGGGCATGGAATGCATGTGGATAGAATTTGCAAACAGTACCTACATGGTTACACAGTATCTTGGCATTTTCAATAAGCAGTACTGGGTTGTATTTTTGGCATGGGTTTATTTTTGTCTTTTACTCATCTTCAAAAAAAATTAATAGATAGGACTGATGATTTGTTACCAGAAATAATAGGATTCTCCTCATTATTGGGTGTGCATGGTGGGTGAGGGTGACAAATTCCTCAGCATGTCTTTACATTTCGACTACACTACAATCTGTCTCAATAATGCGATAGAATCACCTATTTAAATGACAGGGTGAATGAAGTACGTTGGCAATGTGGTGGAGTATATTATGTTCTAGAACTACTTGTATTCATTGAAGCAAGAAATGTATTGAAAACTATTTAAATCTCTATTCGTAATCCTTATTTAACATGTGTTCACAGTATTCTGTTCAGGGTAAAAGATGCAGGTGCTTTAAGAAAGAAATTGCTGAAGAAAGGAAACTAAGGAAATTTGTAAAAGTTAACAGATTAGTCCAAATTTTATTGGTTAACTAATTATATATTTTATGCCAATTAGTTATCTTTTTGATAATCAAATTTTATCACAACAGTTTAATCAGAATAAGTGTTGAGGGGATAACTTACCCAAAGATGGAGGCAAATGGCCTCTCTTCCTCTTCCTCTACTCCTTTGCAATGGACGAGGAAAAGCAAAAAATTAAGGATTGAGTAGCAAACAAGAAAATAGCTTCCCCATTTAAGAGGATGCAGAAGAAAGGTATCGTTATTGAAATAGTGTTCTTCACCAGTTTGAGGGTCCATTGGTTTTCTCTTGCCCATGTTGGTTTGTACCTATCACCACTTTCTTCTTTCCATGGGATCCTAATGATGGCCTTTTCAGGTCACAGTGCTGGTGATGCCCAAGACACTCTGCTGTTCAGCTGGTCTGTCCCTATTGTTGCTAGAGCATAGTGTCTCCATGGGAAGGGCAGTTCTGTTAGGCTTTGATTACTCTAAGACATGGTACCTCAGCTAGATGGGGCCAATAACTTCTGAGCAACGGCTCTTCATCAGGCATTTGCTATAGGACAATGCCAGGCAGGGTCACCCTGCTACGAGGCTATAGCTGCTGGACAGTATTGAGAAGATTACTCAAATTCTGAGCTCTTCTCAAAATATGGTATTTCTGCTGGACAGGACAATCCACTTCAGTCTCTGGGCTAGATCTGCAAATCTAGTTTTTTGTTTGTTTGATTGTTTTTTTCTGTCTTAAACAATGGCTTGCCTAAGTGGAACTGTGCTGGTACTATGGTTCTTTTTCCTTTCTTTTCATTTTGAGTACTACAGAACCCTTGTAGCTAAGGCGATGGCCCTTAAGTTAGGATACCTTCAGCTCTGAGGTTATTTGCCACTTCCAGGCAAGAGATCATCCAGATGTTGTTTCTCTTATTCCATGGTCTTCTCTGGCTCAAAACTCCTTCTTCTAAGTAAGCCACCGCATGTTAGGTAGGATGATTGCTTTCACTTTAGTCAGCTTCATTTCCCATATTCATTTAACAATCTTATGAGATGACTGCAAATACATAACCGATACCAAAATTACTATAGTTTTAGGGAAAGGGGAGGGGATGAAAGGAAAAAGTTTGGAACTCATTTTGTAAAAACGAATGCCAAAAAAGCAGTGGCAGCAATTACGATCTCAGATAATGTTATGATTAAAATGGATATAATTAACAGAGATAAACAGGGTAAGTACATTTTGGATGAGCCCAATGATTTTTTTAAAAACATAGAAAGCCTTGTATGAAATAATGAAGAGTTAAATGAACAGAATCAAGAAAACACTGTATACAGTAACAGTAATATTGTTTTGAAAACAACATTGAGCAAACAGGTTATTTTGTCTACTATAAATATCTATATTAACTACAAAGGATAAATAAAAATGAAAACAAAAAAAGCCCACTATTGCATTCAGGAAAAGAACTGATAAATAGAAGTATGCATAGAATAATCACACACACACATACGCACACCTATGTGTGTCTAATGGTAGTGATATCTAGGGTGGAGGAGGAGGAGAGAAGAAAAAAGAAATTTATGTGATAATTTGGTTGTATTTTTTTTAAAAGAATAGCAAGTTGTGCATAGAAGATATGTAGTTTCATAGACAATCATCTTTCTATTGTACTATGTTATGGAAATGTTTGTTTTATTCCATAAATTAAAAGGAAAAGTAAATAAAAAGAAAGTAAAGGAAAAACAAACAAAAATGAATGTTAAAAATTGTCTTTACATGTAATTGGGAAAAACAAAATGCTATTTTTTAAAAAGTCTTATGAAGCTAAGTACCCAGGGGCAAAAGTATGAATGCAAGTGCAATACGCTCTGGAAGCAAGCTTTCTTGAGTCATTCAAGACCTTTCTTATGGTGGGAAATGTCCATTATGTATCTGAATGATTTCCTCTTAACATTTCAAGTTCTCTGAAGTCAAGTTTTTGCTGAAGTCTCACTCTCATTGGGTGCTCCCTCCTACAAAGAGAAAGGGCAAAGGGCTGAAGAAAACCAAGCCTGGTAAATATAAGAAGACATGCTATGTCTTTCTCCTCCCTCTTCAAGTTGTTTTCATAGCTGAAAGAGACTACAAAAATAGAAACCACTGGCAGGTAAGAGAAACAATTGTACAGAGTCATTTTGGGTACAAATACAGCAGTGGTCCAGAGAATCAGGATAAGTCTTAGGCAACAACAATAGCTGGTATTTATATAATGCTTTAAGGTTTGCAATGTGCTTTATAAATATCTTGTTTGATCCTCATAACAACCCTGTGAGGTAGGTGCTATTATTATCCCCATTTTACAGGTGAGGAAACTGAGCAAATAGAGGTCTTAGAGCTTATAAATTTCTGAAGCAACTTTTGAACCTACGTCTTCCTCCCAGTCTAGTTCTCTTACCACTATTGTACACTATTGGAGAAGGTGGTATCTGTGCTAAGTGTTGAGAAGAAGGAATTTCATAAATATTAACATTTGGGTCAGAGAGGCCAAATTCTGTGCGTTGGTCCCACAGATTTTCAGAAGAGGCAAGATAAGCATTGTGAATGGAAAATATTCCTGTACAGCTAAAATCCAGAGCTTTTGAAAACTAATGCTGTATTAGATAAGTCTGGAAAGGTAGGTGGCTACTGGATAATCAGCCCTCAATGACAGTCAAAATGAACAGGCAGGCCATTCACAAAGAGATGCAGAATACATGTCATAGACCAAAGTTGGAAGGCACTGAAATGGAACTAAGAGAAATATGAATTTCATAAAATAAGTGTGCACTGTGGTTTCTTGGATACTTGTGTCAGCTCATACCTTTCCCATTTAGATATTGCCTATCATCATCACCATTCTGGAGGGAAATGTGTTATTATTACAGTGGCAAACCCTGCCTGGTGCTGACAAAGAAAAAGTTGGTTGTTTAGAATTTTTGAAGATGCTAAACTTGTCTTCTTGGTTTCTTACAAATCAGGAAAACAATGAGAGTGAAGATAGAGATGGGAAAGGGGGATATGAAGGTGAAAGCATAAAGACAAAAAGGTGATATTGTGATTAATTAGAAGCAGGAATATGAGCTTAGCTTAGATGTTAGTCTATTTTTTGATAACTCAGGTACCCCAGCCTCTGTGAAGAAGCATCATAGCTCTAAGGATTAAGTTCTGAGTCTGAAGCTTCCCAGGATTCTGCTCCTTATTTACAAATTCAGGATACGCCATCAGGAGATAAAAAACCAGGATGGAGCTGAAGATTGAATTTTTTACTCTGCTGATTCCCTTTTAAGTACAGGACCCAGATTGTGAGGTCAAGCTTATAGAGATAATGAGAGGCAAGTCCCCTTCTTTGAAGAGCATGCTCCCTTCTTTGATAGGAAAACTTTGATCTACCTCATTTCACTAATCCATAAATCCAATCATCCTCTCAGCTAAGCACTTGGATCTCTCTCCCAATTCTCCCTCCTTCCATCTAGTGAGACGTCCTTCTGTATTCATAGTGAGAGATCATAGATTTAGATTAAGAAGGGACCTTAGAGAACATGTGGTCCAACTTTTTTTATTTTATAGAAGTGGAAACTAAGGTCTACACAGGTGAAGGTCATAGGTTGCAAATAGCAGAGGTAGGATTTGAATCCAGGCCTTCTGATTCTCCCAAGAATTACATGGATGGAAGTTCTTATCAGTTCTCAGGATTTTGATTACTTTGACAAAATATAGTTGGCCTTGGCTCATATAATGATGTTAAAATCATGGAATAGTATGGTTTTAGTAGTACAGCATCACAACAATTTATAAATAGATTAAGATCCCTTTCTAAGGGTTTCCTGGGGTATAAGAAAAAGAGATTCCATATGTGTCACATTGTATATTGGAAGTGGAATGTGATCTGAGCCACTGTATTGTCTAGTCAGTTTTTTATTCATGTCCAACTCTCTGTGACCCCATTTGGGGTTTTCTTGGCAGAGATACTGGAGTGGTTTGTCATTTATTTCTCCAACTCATATTACAGGTGAAGAAACTGAGGCAGTCAATTAATGACTTGCCCAGGATCACACAGCTAGTAAGCATCTGAGGCCAAATTTGAGCTCAGGAAGATGAGTCTTCCTAACTCCAGGTCTGACACGCTATCTGCTGCACCATGCACTTGCTCCTCTGAGCCACCTTAAGATCTATAGAATAAACTGTTTCGAAGATTCCTATATCCTTAACATTCTTCTTCTGTTGATCTCCACAGGACTTTTATTCTTTTTATTTTTTAATATCTATTCAGTTTTACAATGAGCCTTCTCTTGAGCTGAACCATGCCCATGGAAGGCTAATTGGGCACTGAACTTGGTGATTATTTCACAGAATCTCAGAGTTGAAAGGGACCTCATAGACCATCCAGTCTGATAGATACTTGAACAAGAATTTCCTAGAATACAGCTGAATAGTTATCTAAATTTTGCTTGAAAACTTCCAGTGAGGGCTAACCCACTATCTCCTAAAGTTGTTTGCTATCTGTTCCACTTGAGGACAGCTCTCATTTTTTTACTATTACCTGAATCTGTGTCCAATTTCATTTTGACTTGAAGATTTTCCATCTCCACCCCTATGGGATTGGCAGAGGTGGCCATGCCAGTATCTGTTTGTCTTTAATCACTTCCTCTAGAGCTCAAAGATCTCATTTACTTCCTCTGCATCTCTGGGCTTACAAAAGAAAGAAAAGGTGTCTCCTTTTATGAATGAAGGAGAATATTTTGATCAAAGTTTCCAAAGGAAGTCAATAAGGGTGGTTAGACTGCCTGAACTATAACATAACAGTCCAGGACTGCAGCCATACTGGCTTTCAAAACTACTCAAGGTCCCATACTAGACTTTTTCATCTATAGTCTGGATAAATATTCTTTATCTGTACCACTGGAGGTCCAGTGGATCTTCTAAATGGATCTTTCCAGATCATTTGGAATCTTTAGAGTAAAGACACACATTTTGTAGAAATGTTGAGGCCATGATAATGGGCCGATTGGGCACAAGGAAGAAAATGATCAGAGTAAAGAGAATGTTTTATATTCACAAGGAGTGCCAAGTTGAGCTACTTTATTTTCAGCAGTTACTGTCCCTGGAGGCCTTATTTGGAGGATACAGCAGGGAGATTCTGAAGGGCAGGAAAATGCTATAAGTGATTTAGATTCCATTGGAAAAAGGGGATAAGCTCCTTGTGCACAAACATCATAACAGGGGCATAAAGGGCTTATCTGCCAATATATCTATGTATAAATGTGTATGTGTCAGTATGTATTCTCTTTCAAGCAATACTGATTTATTTATATTCCTCAGAATGAGGAATGATAGCCCTTGCACTTACAAATTCTAACTCCCATTCATATATACATAATAAGGAGTGAAGAATGATAAAGACAGTGCACCATGGAAAGTGTTTTTAAAACATTCAAAGTTTTATTGACCCTGCCTGGCACACCATCTTAATTCAGGCCTTCATAACCTTTCTTAGACTATTGCCACTTACGGAAAATGGTTTCTCTCCTTTGTTCGCCCCTTGTCTAATTTATTTTCTACATAGCTACCAAAATTATCTTCATATAACACAGATCTGACCATGTCACTTCCTTGCTGAAGAAGTTTTGGTGGCTCCCTACTACCTCTGTGATAAAAATATAAGCTCCTCAGCTTGCCATCTAAGTCCTTTCACAGTCTAACTTCACCCTATTTTTCCATATTTCGCTTTCCATTATCCTTCTTAATTCATTCTCTGTTCAAGACAAATTGGTCTATTTTTCTAGACTCAGCTGTTGCTGATTTTCTGTCTCCATGTCTGCTTACTTCTTCATTTTCCATCTCCATGTCTTTGCACATGGCTGGAATGCACTTCATCCCTCATCCCTACTTCTAAAAGTTCTCAACTCCCTCACTACCCCCAACTCAGGAGCCACCTCCTATAGAAAGCCTTCCCTGATTATCTTAATCATTTTTTTAATATTGTATTTCCCCTAATTACATGTTAAAACAATTTTTAACATTTTTTTCTTTTAAATTTTTGAGGTCCAGATTCTATCTGTCCCTCTTTCCTTCCCCTCGTCCCTCCCTGAGAGAGTAAACAATCTGATATAGGTTATCATGTAAAACATTTCTATGTTATTCATTTTGTACAAGAAGACTTGAACAAAAAAAAAAGAAAAGGAAAAATAATATGCTTTGGTCTGTATTCAGACAGCATCAGTTCTTTCTCTGGAGACAGACAACAAGTTTCATCATATGTCCTTTGTAATTGCCTTGGATTATCATATGGCTGAGAATAGCTGTCTTTCACAATTGTTCATCACATAATGTTACTGTTGCTATGTACAATGATTCTCCTGGTCTCTGATCACTCTATAAATTTTTTTTGCTGTTTAGTCATTTTTCAGTTGTGTCTGACTTCTGTGACCCCTTTGGGATTTTATTGGCAAAGATACTGGTATGATCCACCGTTTCTTTCTCTGACCCTTTCTACAGATGAAGAAACTGAGGCAAGCAGGGTTAAATGACTTGCCTAGGATCACACAATAAGTGTCTGAGGCCAGATTTGAAACTAGGAAGATGAGTCTTCCTGACTCCAGGTCCAGTGTTCTATCTGCTGCACCACCTAGCTGCTTTATCCTTCCTCAGATTATACTGTATTTACTAATCTATCTAAATATTGCATTTTTAGTAGAATATATCCTCCTTGAGTTCAGGGGCTAGTTTTTGTTTTGCCTTTGTATGCTTAGTCTAGCTAAATGCATTTCAAATAGAATATATTAATAAATACCTGTTGAATTAAACTGAATAAGATACTTATAGACATTTAGAAAGTTCCTTGATTGCCTGAGAGTGAGCCTGAGATTATACGACGGACGAATGCTTTCATCTGCAGTGCTAATCCCAAATGGTGGAGGGGTAACTATTTTTTCTCTGGTCATGAGAAAACTATTTGGTTGGCCTACTGAGAATCACAGTGGTTCAGGCTAGCACCAGGAACCTAGAGCTGCTTAGATTAGAAAGTTAAATTACAATCTATTATTCTAGAATTATTGTAGGACCTTTGACTTACTCTTCTAATTACTCTAAAATAAAAAAAAAAAACAAATATCTTCTAGGTATAGTTCTTGGTCTGTTTAGGCTCTTAACTAAATGCTAATTAAATTGAATTGTTTGGTGCCCAGTTCTGACGTGTGATACAGTAGCACAAAGAACAGGCTTCCAAAATATCTTGCAGAGCAGGCCCCTGATGGACAGAAAGATGGATATGGGAAAGTCCATGATGGCAAGACTGATTTCCTTCTCCTGGTCCACCATTCACCCAAGCAGATTCATTTTCAAAGTAAAATGGTTCCACCACAAGAAAAAAAATCTCCTCAATGAATAGTTATTTTTGCAATGTGGTTCACATGTCACACTCACAGAACAGGTCTTCCACTACCAACAGAAGTAGAAATTTCCTGAAATCGTTTGCATCCTCTCATTTTTCCTTCTACATCTTTCTTGTTAAAAGGACCAGGTACACCAACATCTGTGCTTCCTTCCCTCATTTTCCTGAACCATCTGCTATGGATTGCATCTACAATTCAGCCTGGCAAGTAACAAAACAAACCAATGATCAGTGTCTTTACCAAATCTCTTCAGTCCTACCCCTTAAATGCAATGGAAGATTTATCTGTTCCAGAGAAGTACCTCAGGTTAATTTCCTAAACTGTATTCATTTCAGAAGGATCTGAAAGATTAATTAGAATAGATGATGTAGTACTGTAGTGTTTAAACCAGATGGAATTTATTCAGGAACTTTGGCTTTAACATAGCATTTAAATTACTGTTATCATAAATGATATGTGCCAGAACAGTGATGTATTGTAACCTTCCCGGAATTCAAGCATAATTAGTAAACCTGCTTATAGAACAAAAAGTTGGAAGTTAAACATTCTCTAAACTTCCCAAATGTTAGCTTTCACTAGCTATCATTCTTTCCTTACTTCCATATACTTCTTAAAAATAGCATATAACCCCTTAAATAAGTTTCAAATGCTGCTGTATTTCTGCACATGTCAAATAACTTAGAGTTTGAAAGACGATTTATTGGGAAGGTTAATTTCAAGATTTTAAAATTAAAAGGCAAGTGTGAAAATACTAAACCACAGGGTAAAATAAGTATTTAGAATGTGAAGAACTAGATGCTTAACTGCTTTATTTTAGGTTCATGAGAACTTTTATAATCTGAGAAAGACTTTTAAATTGGAATAACTTTATATTAAGGCTAAAGTCCTAGTTCAGGAAAATAAATATTTTACAACTGCTTCAATGCTGAAAACTTTGAAAGAAATACCTGTTTTCAGATGACATACTGTTGTTTAGGTTTGTATTATCTGATTTGAGCATATTAGCCTAATTTAATAATAAGCACCCCATTCTCCATTTTGGCTACAAAATTGATATCCTTGAAGAATAAGTTTGGCCATGTCATTTTTCTGTTCAAAAGGTTCTCTGTCACTTTTAGAATAAAATATAACCTCCATTTGCTATGAAATCCCTTCACATCTATCTTTCCAGAATGATTTAACATTAACCCTTCTCATGTATTCTGTATTTGAGCCAACATGGCCTTCTTGCTGTTTTCAGCACATTGAATTCAATCACCCGGCTTTTTGTCTGCATAGACTAAGTTCAAGCACCGCCTTTCACTGGAGATCTTTCATGTTTCCTGAGCTTGTTTGTTCTCCTTCCCCACAGGGAAATTGTGTTGTTCTTTCTTTGCATACACCTTTAATTTGCTTATCTGTGTATCCAATGTTTCTCCTTGTCAAAATGTAAGCTCCCCATGTAAAAGGTCAATTCTTTTTTCAAGGTTTGTATCCCAAAGCCTAGTTTGTCGTATAATAACTGGTGCCTGTTGAATTGGATTGATCTGAATTTTAATTTTTCAAATTTGATTTTAATTTTGCTCTTTGAGAATTGTTTGATGGTGCCCTAGCTCCATTTTCCCCTTAAGCGGTATGGTTTTTAATTATATGATTTTGCCAAGCATGATTTTTAAGAATAAATATTTTAAGAACTGATCATACTGACCTTCAAGTCAAGAAAACTTCGGGTTGAATCATTCCTGAAATATTTGCTAGCTGCATGATACCGATCAAATCATTTAACTCTCTCAACTTCAGTTTCCTCATTTACACAATCTAGATTATAATAACATCTTTTTCATAGGTTTGTTGTGATAAACAAATGAGATTCTAGACAGATAGATGAATGGGTAGATGGATGGACAGATGGAGAGATAGATGATAGATGGATTACAATAAGAGTTAACGCTATATAGTACTTTATAGTTTCTACCAAGTTCATTTATATATGTATGCAAAGTGTATTTATAGAGACATATGCATGCTCAGTGACCATACTCCAGTAAAGCAGTCTCAGAAGACAGGTTAAACCTGGTTCAGAATAACTGATATGCGTCAAACCCATTGGTGACTTAGGGGATGTCTACCCCAAGAATATAAATACTTCCCCCAGTGTAATGGATAGAGGTGGACAGTTTGTTCCATTGGTCGTCCGAGAGGCTGAAGCAGTTTCTGTGGGGTGCCTAGAACTTGATCAGACACCAAAGATATCAAGGTCATCCATCATATTCTGGGTCATCACCGGTTATCCTGACTTTTGCCTTTGCACTGGACTTCAATGACTGGAAGAGAGATTGAGTCTGATGACTTTGTGCAACTCTACCTCATTTAAAACCAATTCACCCAGAAGTCAAGACCTCATCCCCATCATGTCACTGGTCTTCTTCAAAAACAAAGGACAAACAACATCTCTCCTTTTTTGTTTCCTCTTCTGATCTGAATTTTCTTGACTTGCTTTGAAATTAAGAAGTAGGGGAAAATAGTAAAACATATTTATGTTTTCAATGCTATAAGTCACCCCAAAGTACACTAACTAGATCAGCCCTGACCCACCTAGAACATCTTGCTTTCTCATCAGGCTATGAAAGAGAGGATTATCTTGACTAACTGTGCTCATTATTTCTCCCAAACTCCTTTTTTTTATGAGAACGAAGCCATAAGGCTCCTAATAAAAATAAAGCCCCCCACTCAGGTGACTAAATTTTGTTGAACAAAATGATGTATTTCTTTAGCTGAATATATTTTTCTTCAGATTTTTGTCCTAAGTGGTCTTTTAAATAGCTGTGTTGGAACACAAGTTTGCAGTTCTCCGCTGTATTTTTTAGAGAGGCACCTATTGATGAGAACACTCAGGTAAGAGTAAGAAGAACTGTAATTAAACATTGACCCTGCTGCTGTCATATTCTGACACTGACATTTTCTTCCCTGAGTCTCAGTTTATTTATCTATAAAATAGTATAATAAGTACCATTTAAATCCAATGTAATATATAACACCTTAAAATTTCCAAAGGATTGTACATGCCTCCTGCCATTTAATTTTCATAATACTTATGAGGAAAGTATGCAAGTATTATTATCCCCATTTTGTAGATCACAAGACAGAGGTGAAGCAGCTTGCCCATGAACACACAGTGTCAGAACTGGAATTCAAAAGAAGGTCACTTCTGACTCCAAGTCTATCACTCTACCTACGGCACTACACTGTGCTTTCCTTTGAAGTGTATTACAAGGTCCAATATTATTTGTGAATGATCATAGTAGCTATAAAATCTATGCAAAAGTAGGCTAATATATCATTTATGTTTCTGTTTATTTTATTTTTATAATTATCATTATCATTGCCCAGAAATAGAATCTGCCATATCAATGTTATTATGGTTCATGTCAGTAAAAAAACAAAAAAAACCATGGTAAGTGTAAGATTACACATTTAGAGAAAAATCACCAAAATATATGTTTGGGACAATTTCTGAGATATCATGTGACTCCAGAAAAAAATAAGAAAGTCATTATTTCCTATATGCTCCTGCCCAGTGTGCTATTGAGGACAAAACATTAGGTATAATTAATTAGAAAATATAGTTATCACTGATTTCTATTTCACTTTAATTTGTAATAATCCAATTAGATTTTTTTTTAATCAAGTCCTATTTGCCTTTTGGTTGGTCCCTGATTCATACAAGCTTTTCTTTTGCCCATGAACCAAGAAAGTGTTAATATTTAAAATGATAAATTTATCATATCTATCAAAAAAAGAGAAAATATAGTTATCCCTTCTACATTGAGGGGGTTAGGAGCATAGCATCTCTGTGATCTGTAAAATCTGTGTAAAAGTTTTTTGGCCCTCTCTTCATACCAGAGAAGAAGTCTGTATGATTTTGATATTAAAAGATAAAACATGTTGATATTATACAATACTATATATATTATGCATTTGTGAGTTCCTGAACTTTTTCTGTGCCATCTGCTGGCCTTCAAGTGTCATCTGTAGCTTCTGCAAAACACCATCAAAATTTTCACTTAATTTCTTATGCCAACCCAAGATATATCTATACCATGATGGGGAATGACATGATGTGGAAGGATGTGTATATATAAAAGAAAGCAAAAAACATAGTTCCATCTTTGCACATATCTACAGTGTATCCATACCTAGAATTTTGTCTTATTTTGATCACCCTTCTTCAAAGAAACACTAACTAAAATAGAGAAGAAACTAAAACATTCCAGAGGATGGGGGCCTGCATGTCAATGTCAAGAGAAGACTTTTCCACTTAAGAATCACAGAATATTAGTGTGGAAAAGAATGAATGGTGAGAATTTCCTAGTCTAATCTCCTCATTTTGCATTAGAGGAAATTCAGATTCAGATAGGGAAAATATATCACCCAAAGTCCTATACCTAGTTGTTAGGAGAGTCGCAACTTGAACCCAGGTGTCCTATCGCTTAGTTAAGTGCTCTATCCACTAAACCATACTACCTCTCTGAAAAGTGAACAATTGAGGAAGATATCATCAAAATCCATTAATATCAAGAAAGGTACAAATAAAGTCAACTGAGATTTATTTATCAAGTTCTAGAATGTTAGAAATAGGTTTTAGGATTTAAAAGGCAGGTTTAGAATAATGACAAGAATAATGAAAAATGACACATGGATTCATTGAACTCAGATTTTCTGAAACCTGTCTTCACATATTTGAAGGTATAATGTCCAACAGGGATTGGGTTTGTTAGGCTTGAGAATAAGGAATCTGAACTGGAAGTAGTGGGTGAAGGTACAGAAGTTGGTTTAAGATCAACATATGGAAGAACTTCCTAATAACCAGAGATGTCCAAAAGAGAGATGACATGCTTCAAGAAGTCATGACTGTGCAAGTCCTGCCCCTATCTTTAAAGGTCTTCAATGGAGAATGGTATTGTCACTTAACAGGAATATGCTGGAAGAGATAAAAAACTTGAGGTAGGATTGGTTTAGTTTACCTTTGAGGTCCTTCCAAGTGTGAGACTCTTGTGATTGTAGCACCAATGTGATATTCACAGCACCTATGGCAGCCATGAATATGGCAGTGTATTTCTGAATTGCAAAGTATAAGAGACTCTCCAAATAGAAGGTAGAAGAAAAACATTTATTCAGACACCAGAAAACCAAATCCATCACAGTAACAAACAAATCTATACACAATAACAATGCGGAGGACAATATCAGTCCCAAGCCTTCTCTGTCAGGCTTCCCACAAACCAGCTCCCTTAAACAAATCACAAACAAGCTCTCTCACTCATGCTAGCCAGATGCCTATTTTCTCTCTCTCCCTCAGTTCTGACTTCCCTGACTCTCAGCTCTCATCCAGCTCTGCCTCTTCCTGTTCCACCCTTCCTCCTCCACCTGTTCCTGTTCCCCTCATTCAGCAAACTCCTTCTATCACAGACTCATGTGACTCAGGCAGGTCATATTGTCCTATTAATGAATTGAAAAGATCTTCCCATTTAAATTACCATTACAGTGATCCTGTGGCTACTCCAAGAAAGAGATGGTGAAGGTTGAAGTGTTGGTGATGATGATGATGATGATGATGATAGTGGTGATGATGAAGAGGAAGAAGAGGATGGTAGTCCACTTTAAATAAAGATCTTTCCATAAATTATATCATTTGATTATCACAAAAATCATGTGAGGTTGGTATGGTTTGTTATCCTCATTTTGCAGATGAAACAAACAAACAAACAGAGAAGTCAATTAGTTTGCCCAAGGTTATACAGCTAATAAATTTCTGAAGCAGCATTTGAGCCCACTTCTTCCTCCTTCCCAATCTACCACTTTAAACACTATACTAGACTCTTTATAAATAGCCTCTCAAAAGGTTTTGATGAATTAATATATATATAATGGGGCCAGACTGGATTACTAAGGAAAATTTCATGTTTAGGGATCATTATCAAGCTACTGAGATTAATATCCAGGAGAACAAAGAGGTCCTTGTACAACAGATCTCTGGGTTCTTCCATAAGAGACAGGATCAAGTCATGGACCTGAACTAAAGCATGGGAACTCTAATATTCTTATGTCAAAAGTCTTTGGGTTCCTCTAATAAAAAGCACTCTAAGAATTTTAAAGAAAGTGCTCCACCTCAAAAACATTGAGAAGTGAGTCTGTACTCCTCAACCACTTCTTATCACCTGATTCTCAGCTACTTTGGCATCTCTATTCCTATGCAACAGAAGTAAAACTGGGTCCCTACATGTTTGCCTAATTTTCCTATTTTTACTATATTCTTAGACATATCTGAATCACAAAAATGGAGCTTTCCTTGGGTTACACTAGAAGAGCAAGGTATAGAGCACTTCCAAAGAATAAGACAAAGTGTAAATTTAACATCGGATAATGGAAGACATAATTATTTGTGTACCTGTCCTTCCTATAATATTGTCAAGTTATTGAAGGCAGAACCCATGTCTCCTCTTAACAATGGTTTGTTGAATTGAACAGGCCATGCTGTTCATGATGACAACTTAATTTGGATGCCCTATTGGCAAAATTATTTAGATAGACACTATTTAACTTCCTAGTATCATAGAATTTGGAGCAGTAAGAGACCTTAAAGAATATCTAACAATCTCCTTCTGTTACAGCTGAGAGAACTGAAGCCAAGAACTGAAGAAGACTTGAGTAGCCCAGGGTCATACTTATAATGAATAGGGAAGCCTGGATTGGAATTCAGATCTTCTGTACCAAACTTTATAGCCTTTCTACTACAACATGCTTCTTTTTCAATAGTTTTCTCCTAACTCTTGGTACCCATCTCCTATGCTTCTTTATTGACCACTAGCAGCTCACAGTTTCCCATCATCTCTCAGGCCTGTCTATGGTCAGTATCATTCTTTCTCCTTCACCTCCACTATTGACAAGTAGAACACAATACTACTATATGGAATAATGATAATAAAACATGAGGCATCCTTCTTATCTAGCTGCCAATAGGAAAATATTTCATAAACAAATTTCCCCATAAGTCATTAGTGAATGATAAAGGAGTGATCTATCTATTAGATTGTAAACTCTTTGAGGCAGGAAGTCTTCTGCCTACTTTCATATCTCTAGCACATAATACAGTGCCTGGTAAATAACAGGCCCTTACCAAATGTTTTTTAATTGATTGATTTCATTTTAATAAACATCTCCAAATGATTCAAAATTTCAACCTTCATTTTATGGTCTAATGTTGTATCTAATTAACCTCCTCTTCTATTCTTTTAGCCCCTAAGGAATTACTTATATCTTTGTGGTATTAGGCATTTTATAATTGTGAAGATATTTTTATATGCAATATATTCACATCATCATATTATTATTAAGAGACAGGGACTGGGCTTATGATTTCATTGGTATAGGGGATTTCTGGGTAAGAAAACTCATTCTCAAAATGCAAGTTGGTACCTCTTCTGCAGCTTAGATTCTTAGGGAGTTGTCTGTAGCAGTGAGTAGTTAAATAACTTGTGCAGGTGGAACAGATAGAATATCTCAGAAGTGGAACTTAATGCTAGGTTTTCAGGGGTTTGAGACTGCTTCTATTCACTCTACCATGATGCCTTTTATCAATATTACTTTCTAGAAGTATTCCTCATGAGCCTCACTGTGTGAAGTTTCATGTAATTCATATGAATCAAACTTTAGTATGGTCACTGTAATATACCAAGAGTCTTGTCCTAAGAGAATTTGTAAGTGTTCCACTAAGGCCTAACAGCCAAACAGTGTGAGTGTTGTATATATGTATGTATGCATTCCCAGATGCGCACTATGTAAAGGGGTCAGTCCCTGTTTGGCTGGTCCAGTTGTAGGCTAATTCCATCAACTGTATAAACCAAGCTGATGCACACTCAGAGGTATGGAGCTGAACCAAGAGACAGATCACCACACTCTATGGTTAATAAAGCAAATCAGCAATTTTGGGGGGGCTAAGCTTTATAGGAGCATGATTTTTATAGGATTTGTGTGCCTCCTATGATGCAGATCACATAATTCCTGAAGTGAGAAAAAGCAGCAAAGGTACCCTTGGAGCTTCTACTTATTGAGAAATGCCACCAAAGGTCTAGCAGGCTAATTGAAGGGTCCCTACCATTTATTTGTGAAACTTCTATAGGGTAGGCAGCATGAGTAAGCAAAACAATACCAACTGATCACAACACTGGAAAATGGCACAATTGGGGTCAAGTCCTATAGGATTGGTAAACATTCAAACTTGGTCCTTTTTAAGTCAGTCATGGGGATTGTATAATAAAGGAAGACATATGGGATCAAGATAGAAGGCATACACCAATGCAAAGAAAAGAAACATCAATCTGAGGCCCTAGCTCTTTAGATGTCCTCTTCTGTTCTAATGAAGTCTCTTGAACTAAAGAGTGCTTTTTTCCCTCCCTACCTTTCCTCTTCTTCCCTTAAACTCATACACACACACACACATACAAAATCAATCGCACATAAACACACACACACACACACACACACACACACACCCAAAAAAGCAATCAGAAATAAAATGAAGTGTGAAATTAGCAAATGCCTTCAGTAAATGCTTAAATACCCTGATATTACTACTATTAATGCTTTGATAACTCGTGGTCATCCTGATAACAACAGGCAAAGATATTTCCATGTCTTGAGCCTAATATTTGTTTTTCACTGTCCCAAATTGTGATTATCTGGCTGTCCTCAAAAGATATTGAGTTGTTGTGTTAGTAACTCTTGAAAATACAAGCCTGCCCAGAGGTAAAGTTACAGATGGCAGAAATTTTCTAGAAAATAATTTCTTACAGAATTATGGAAAGCTAGAGCAGGGAGTCATCTTGGAGATTGCCTAGTGCACTGCCCTCATCTTACAGAGGAGAGATCAAAGACCTATTGAGGGTAAGGGCCTTGCTCAAAGTCACCTAGCAACAGCTACTGGCAGTTTGGGGAGTCCCAGGCCTGGGCTCTGCCCACTACTTCTATCTATTTTAACGATTAATTTTACAAGGCAGGCTCTTTCCTTTGAGATCCATAAAGTACCTTCGACTTCTGGTCTCCTGTGAACATTAAAAATGGAAATTGCTGTTACTCATTTTAACCATTCTGCTTTTGTAGCATTTTCTTACCTCTAAGTTTCAGTCTCATTCCTCCTTTCCAATTTCTGATCCTGCTTCAAGTTGAATATAGGTTTTGTAAACTCATACAAATCAACCTGCAAAAGAGTGAATTTAGGAATGGAATTTAGAAAGTGGTTTTTCCACTCCTCAAAGTTTCTTCGTCTTTGTAGATGTAATCCAACACACACACACATGCAAATACACACACACACACACACACAAACACATGCAACAGCAACAAATCCCATATATAAAAACTCATCCTAACCTTATTCAGCATGAACACTAGGTCCTTTATTTCTCAGATTAGTGAAATCTATCAGTGGGATCTCATTCATATCATTATGTAATTACCCTGGAGAATGAAATATTTCAAAGCTGAGAATGGTTCAAGGCATTAAAAACACCACTATTTGAAGCATATACATATGACCACAACCTTACACTAGTGAAATATTTATAATTCTCCCAATTGAAATGGTAAGCAAAGTTTTAGCAGGTAGAATTGCAAGGCTAGCTCTGGAATGTTTCTGTTGATTAACCAATTCCTTCAGAAAGGACAAGGCAAGAGACATAGCCAAGAGGGATGTTAATTGCTGCTTATGATGTATAATGTGCAGCAAATGAGTTTGAAGAGTCCCTTTATTCATCTCATAGGTACATACACATCCCCCAAAAAACCATCCAGAGACACCCTGCTTACCTACTTCTGATGAAAACCTTACCTTATGAACTCTATAACTCCCTAGAAGTCTAGACTTGAAAGGCCAAAGAAAGATCAAGGAGCTTAGTTCAAGGAAAAGGTATTCATTTCATCTTTCCACAAAAAAATTGAACTATTAATGAAGGCCTCGTGCTTGAGGCAATGGGAGACAAAAAAGCCTCATGTATCTTGTTTTCTTGAACACAGACCTATGAAGTGGTGGTGGAGGGATAAACAAGTGGTGAAAATATCTCCCCCCTCTCCTTTCCCACTGACAGCCCCACATCTTTGAAGAAAATCCTATGGTTTGTATTGTTGAGATTTGATTTTTTTTTAAAGTTTATTTATTTATTTTTAATTTCCAACATTTATTTCCACAAAATTTTGAGTGTGAAATTTTCTCCCCATCTCTCCTCTCCCCCCAACCCATAATGCCTTGTATTCTGATTACCCCTTCACCCAATCTGCACTCCCTTCTATCATACCCCTCCCTTCCCTTATCCCCATCTTCTCGCTTTTCTTGTACGGCAAGATTGATTTCCATGCCCTATTACCTGTATTTATTATTTCCCAGTTGCATGCAAAAACAATTCTCAATAATTGTTCCTAAAACTCCGAGTTTTAACTTCTCTTTCTTCCTCTCTCCACACCCACCCCCACTGAGAAGGCAAGCAATTCAATATAGGCTATATATGTGTAGTTTTGCAAAAGACTTCCATAATGGTCATGTTGTGTGAGACTAACTATGTTGACCTCTATCCAATCCTGCCCCCATTTATTCTATTCTCTCTTTTGACCTTGTCCCTCCCCAAAAGTGTTTACTTCTAGTTGCTCCCTCCTCTCATTTGCCATCCCTTCTATCATTCTCACACCTCACTTGTCCCCTTCTCCCCAACTTTCCTGTAACGTAAGATAGATTTTCATACAAAAGTGAGTGAGCATGTTATTCCCTCCTTAAGCCAAATGTAATGAGAGTAAGCTTCAGTTTTTTGCTCTCACTTCCTCCCTTTTCTCCTCCATTGAAAAAACTTTTTCTTGCCTCTTTTATGAGAGATAATTTGCCCCATTCCATTTCTCCATTTCTCCTCTCAATATATACCTCTCTCACCCTTTAATTTTATTTTTCTTAAATTTCATCCCTTCTTATTCAATTTACCCTGTGTTCTCTGTGTGTGTGTGAATGTGTGTGTGTATAATCCCTCCTACTACCCAAATATTGAAAAAGTCTCAAGAGTTACAAATATTCCACACAGGAGTGTAAACAGTTCAACTTTAGAAAGTCCCTTATGATTTCTCTTTCTTTCTACTTCTTCATGCTTCTCTTGATTCTTGTGTTTGAAAGTCAAGTTTTCTATTCAGTTCTGGTCTTTTCATCAAGAATGCTTGAAAGTCCTCTATTTCCTTGAAGGACAATTTATTTCCCTGAAGTATTACACTCAGTTTTGCTGGGTAGGTGATTCTTGGTTTTAATCCTAGTTCCTTTCACTTCTGGAATATCATACTCCATGCCCTTCGATCCCTTAATGTAGAAGCTGCTAGATCTTGTGTTATCCTGATTGTATTTCCACAATATTGGAATTGTTTCTTTCTAGCTGCTTGCAATATTTTCTCCTTGACCTGAGAAATCTGGAATTTGGCTACCACATTCCTAGAAGTTTTTCTTTTCAAATCTCTTTTAGGAGGTGATAGGTAGATTCTTTCAATATTTATTTTGCCCTCTGGTTCTAAAATATAAGGGCAGTTTTCCTTGATAATTTTAAGAAAGATGGTGTCTAGGCTCTTTTTTTGATTATGGCTTTCAGGTAGTCCCATAATTTTTAAATTGTCTCTCCTGGATCTATTTTTTAGGTCAGTTATTTTTCAATAAGATGTTTCACATTATCTTCTATTTTTTCATTCTTTTGGTTTTGTTTTGCAATTTATTTGTTTCTCATGAAGTCATTAGCTTCCATCTGCTCCATTCTAGTTTTTAAAGAACTATTTTCTTCAGTGAGCTTTTGAACCTCCTTTTCCATTTAGCTAATTCTGCTTTTTAAAGTATTTTTCTCCTCATTGGCTTTTTGGACTTCTTTTGCCAATTGAGTTAGCCTTTTTTCAAAGGCATTATTTTCTTCAGCATTTCTTTGGGCCTCCTTTAGCAAGCTGTTGAATCACTTTTCGTGATTTTCTTGTATCGCTCTCATTTCTCTTCCCAATTTTTTCTCCACCTCTCTTACTTGATTTTCAAAATCCTTTCTGAGCTGTTCCATGGCCTGAGACCATTACATATTTATTTTGGAGGTTTTGGAATGCTTCACTTCCTCTGATGGTATGCATTTTCTTTCTCATCTGAAAGGATGGGAGAAAATACCTGTTAACCAAGAAAGTAACCTTTTATAGTCTTATTTTTTTCCTCTTTTTTTGGGCATTTCCCCAGTCAATTATTTGACTTTTGAGTCCTTTCTTAAGAGTAGGATATACTCTGGGGACCTGTAAATCTCAGTTCCTCCAAGATAGCACAATCAAGGCCTGCACACTGATCTGGGAGCAACTTTTCTACCCAGAATCTGTGAGCAGTAGAATTCCTTCTCCACAGCTGCCCCCAGCTTCACCATGCCAGCACTCCTCCTCCTCACCGCAAGGCCCAACTCAGGGCTGAGATTTAGTTCAGTTACTTAATTCCCCCAGGAGATTTAGAAGCAGCCAATTTATTTACATGCCAAAGAAAAACAATCCTAATCAAAGATTATTCTTTGCTCTTAAGACATGAAAGAAAAAAGTTAAAATATGTCCTGAAAAGCAAAAGAAATGACTTTGTACCTTAAAACAACATATCCTTCAAATCTGAGCTTAATCATGGTGATGTGGGTGAATTTTTCACAGGAAATAGGAATTTTCATTGCTTTTATTGAAGAAATCATACATAATCAGGATATCAATGTATAAGTTCATCAATCAAAATAAATTTAAGGGAATATGAACATTTAATATGAGAAGACTAAATAGATTTTACACATACAAACACACATATATGCATATGTATGTATAGGCGCACACATACATATTCCATTTATTATATATACATGTATATGCCAGTGCATACACATATATGTGTATATATGTATACATATACATACATGTATATATGTACATATATACATATACACATATGTATTTGTTGTTCAATTGTTTCAGTTGTTTCCAATTCTTTGTGACTGCATTTGGGATTTTCTTCCAAAAAGTACAAGAGTGGTATTCCATTTTCTTCTCCACCTCATTTTACAGATGAAGAAGCTAAGGCAAACAGAATTAGGCAATTTACCCAGAGTCACACAGCTAATAAGTATGTCTGAGGTTGGATTTGAACTCAGGTTCCCCTGACTCCAAGCCAGGCACCCTATTCACTGTGCCAGCTACCTGCCCCATATATACACATATATGTACACATATAGACATCTGTATATTTTTGTGTGTGTGTACATATATGCATACAGTGTAAATGGTCTAGGGTTTTTATCAGTCTCATTTCATCTGAGGGTGAATAAGATAAAAAGGAGAGAACATGGGTTTAATCTTCCCTTATGGGTTTAATAAATAAAAGTTCCCAGAAGAATGAATAGGGGAAAGGGGGAAATGAATTAATATTTTCTGCAATAAGGAACCACGCATGAAATTCATTTATTTTTAAAAGTGAGGAAGATTGGGGTGGGGAGGTTAGAGGGTTTTCTCCTATCTGAGATGGACTAAGGAGGAAATAAGGCTACCATCTTTTAGAAATTTCACCTTACCTGTGTGTCATTAAAAATAACAAAGAAATAACCAGCCTCTATGGGAAGAGTCTATAAAAAAGGATCAGAAATTATCACAGTGACAGAAAGAAGCAGGGAGAGAGAAAAAGCACATATGTTCCATGGGGAAGGAACATTGTAAATAGTCTGGTTCAAGCCACTCATTGTGGATATGGAGGCATTGGGGACCAGAGTGGGGAGACAGTGAGTAGGGGAGCCTAGATTCATCCTCAAACTCCCCCCACCTACTTCCTCATGATTCTGACTTGGTGAGTTGGTATTTCTGGAAATTGGAATCCATTCTCAGATTCTTTAAGCAAAAAGATGGGAAAGGGACAGGAAGGTAAGGAGCAAGTCTGGGACCATACTTTTATCTGGGCTACGCAAAGCAGAAGATAATTGATTTTCTTGTGATTCATTGAGAACAAAGAGATAACGATAGCTAACATTTATATAACACTTTAAGGTTTGTAAAGTGCTTTCCATGCTAATGCGTTTGATTCTAACAACAGCCCTAGAAGGTTGGTGCTATTATTATTCCAGTTTCCAAATGAAGAAACTGAGGTAGAAAGAGATTAAGTGACTTGCTCAAAATCATCCTATTAGTAAATGTCTGAAGCCAAACTTGAACTCCAAGTCCTACTTTCTGTGCCATCTGTGGCATCTAAATGTGGCACATGATACCATTGTGCCATCTAGAAATAATGAATGAACTAATGAAAAACATTCATTAAACCTTTACTATGTGCAAAACACTATTCTAAACACCGGAGATATGAAGAGAAAAACAAGACAGTCCTTGCTTTCAAGGGGCTCAAATTAGAGTCCTGGGACTGGAATTAGGAAGATCTGACTTCAAAAATAGTCTGCTATGTGACCCTGGGCTAGTCATTTAACCTCTTTGCCTCAGTTTCCTCACCTGTAAAGTAGGGTTAATACCAAATGTGATAATGACTGTAAAGTACTCAGCTCAGTGCATTGAACATAACAGGTACTTTATAAATGTTACTTATTATTATTATTTCTAAATTCCAATATGAGGAGATAATCTAGGATGAAGCACTTTGGTGAAAATAACTTCTTTTTCCAGATCTCTAGTAATTGTATCTCCTGAGGAGTGGACACTGAATGGGGACAAAAATCTAAGTGTATCCTAGAAGGAAAAAGAGGGGAAACTAACGGTATATTTCTTGAATGGGCACCACAAAAGAAAGTCTACAGTGTGATAAGGATGAGAGAAGATGGAGATCCAACACCACATTCTTAGCTGAACTGAGTGAAAGAAGTGTAAAAAATAGAGAACAGTAATAAAACAGGAACAAGCAGTTTGTGCTAGGCATTGAAGGATGAGGTGTTTGTGAAAGGAAACTGAGGTGAGAATGTCCCAAGCAAAAATGAACCTCTGGAATGTAGTGCTGATGAGTTTTTTTGTTTTGTTTTAATAACAGACTTCTGGTCAAGATGGCTGCCTGAATGGAGCCAAATTAAAATTTCACCAGATTAAATAGTGATCAAGAAATCCAATGAGAATACATGTGTGTATATATATATATATATATATATATATATATATATATGGATATATGTGTACATATACATATATAAATATGTGTGTATAGATATCCTTAAAAAGGATGAGAAATTAACACTATAATGACATAAAGACAACAAACTGTCTCAAGAGGAAAGGGATTTCCTTAATATAATAAAACTTCTGGAGAAAAAAATTAGCAGGAGAATAAATAGCTTAGAAGAATAAGTGGTAAAGCTCACCCAAGTAATTTTGTTGCTTGAAAACTTGAATGGAACAAAAAGAAATCAACAACTCCATGGCATAAGAAATATTGACAACGGCCACAGTGTGCGAGAATTTTTTTCTGATAGATTTGGAACTTCGTAACAATGCAAGAACTTAAAAAAGAAAATCCCAGTGGTCTTCCAAGGCAAAATGCCTTCCACACTCAGAGAAAGAAATATGAAATTCATCCGCAGAATGTAACAGATTATCTGTGTGTGTATTATGTTTTGATTTGTTATATGATTTCTTCCATTTATTTTAGTTCGTATACACAGCATGACTATAGTGAAAATGTATTCAATAGGAAAGTATGTATAGATCCTATATAGAATTGTATGCCCACTTGGTAAGGGAAGGGGGTGATGAGGGGTAGATGGGGGGGGGAAAAATCTAAGTTTTATGGTGGTGATTATAGAACATTAAAAATAAAAAAAATTTAAAAAGAGATATATTGAAAAACAAACAAAAAATTAAAAAACAGAAAATTTATGTCATCTGATATAAACCACAACTGACTGGAAAAGTAAGTCTAGGAGACTTAATTTAGAAATAATTTGACTTCCTAAAATTCGTGTTTGAAAAAAGTCAGGACACTATATTTAAAGAAATAATGAATGAAAACTACCCATTTCTCTTAGAACCAGAGGGCAAAGTGAATACAGAAAGAATACATTCATCATTTCCTGAAAAAAAAAACTCAAAAGAAAAAGTCACAGAAATTGTGTGGTCAAAATTCCACAGTTCTAATATAAAATAATAATATCAGCAGCAACAAAAATAACTACAGTAGCAATGCTGTAAGCATCTAGACAAAAAAAAAAAACCTCATTTCAACCACCAATAAACCAATCAGGATCACACAAGACATGAGAGTTTATGGTATAAATTACTAGTTAGACATTTACTACGCTTTCTAGCTATGTAATCCTAGCCAAGTCACTTAATCTTTCTATGTCTCAGTTTCCCCATCTGTAAAATTTACATAATAATAGTAACTTTTACAGAGTGTTGTGAGGATCAGAGTTAACAAAGTATTTTTCAAATCTTAAAATACTACATAAATGCTATTGTTATTTTGTTATTAATGAGAATAGGTCACAGAATATAATATTCTAAAACTTATAGGATTATGAATTTCCTTGCAAAACTGAATATAATCATACAAGGAAAGAAACGGATTATTAATGAGATAGAGGAGTTCCAAGACTTTGTGATGCAAAGGTCAGAACTGAGTAGGAACTTTGAAATACAAGATAAAGTCAAGAATAACCTAGGAAGTTAAATTCATTTGAGAAATTCCAAAGGCCTAAATGATGAAGTAACTAACATTCTAACAGGAGAAGAAAAAAAGTGTCTGTTAAGCACTCCAGTGTCTTCAAAAGTTATTGAGGTAGTTAAATAATAGTCATCTGGGGATGGATTGATTCTGATCATTGAGTGTTGAGAATGGAAAGAGTAGGGATGGTAAAAGGAATGACACTAGTATAGAAAGGAGGAAGAAGGGGGTGAAATTCTCATAACAAGAATTTCTGAGAATAATATGCAAATGTGGAAGAAGGGGTGAGGAGGAGTGGGTTTTAAATAAATCTCACTCATCTGAAATGTACAAAAGAAACTGGAACACATGTATACAATTTGGCACAAAAATATGTCAAGAAAGACCCCAAAAATGGTATTAAAAGGGAGGAAAGGGAGAAGAGGAAAGGGGAGAAAAAAACTAACATCTTAAAGACTGTCTGCCCATCCTTGTGGAATGGTTGACCAAAGAGTGGCATATGAATGTAATGGAATATTGTTGTGTAATGTGACCAGGTGAAAGAGGAATTTTAAGAAAATCTTGGGTAATATGAACCGATACAGAGTAAAGTAAGCAGAAAAAGAAGAAAATAATTTACAAAAAGGACAACAAAATTTTGAAGAAAACTCAAGAACTCTGATTAATGTAATGACCTATCATATCTCTAGAGAATCTATGATGAAGCATATTGCCCATCTCTTGACAGAGACGTGATAGACTCCAGGTGCAGAACGAGATATTCATTTTTGGAAATACCACTGTATAGATTTTTTTTTAGTAAAACTAATCCATTTTTTTCCTCTTGGTTCTTTAACTGGGGGTTGGGAGGGAATGATGGCGGTTTCAAGGGGAAATGTGATTAGCAATAATAATGACCAAAAAAAACCTTTGATTTTTATTTTTAATATGTGGAAATGAACAGAAGCACAGACAAGTGAGATAATATTGAAAGCAATATTTGGAAATACTAATTGCTTTTTGGAGCAATTAGTATGAAATAGAATTTCATGGCTTTAAAAATAATTCTCTTGTTTATCTTGCTTAGTAATTGAAAATGCTCTGTTTTGCTGTTTAAATTCAGAATAAAAATAATTAAAAATAAAGTGATAGAACTTAATTTAATGAAAGAAAAAACATAACAGTTATAATATCAAATATTTATAGAATACATTTGCTCATAAAATGAAATGGAGGGATACAAAAAACAGAAGCTGACAATTTGATACACAAAAGAAATAAACTTAAAGTCTGTAGACATAAAAAAGTTAAAATTGGGTGCTAGAATGAACATTCAGGTGAATTAAAAAACAAGAAGCAGAAACTGAAAGCATGAGTTCAGATAAGGAAAAAGAAAAAAAATAGATAATGTAATGAAAGACAAGCGTGGAAGCCTGATTATCTTAAAGGTCCCCTAGATAAGGAACAAAATCTCTGTCAAAAAGATTCAAATAGACCTATGATTAACTTGAGTTGAAATTTCCTTCCAAAAATACAGATCACCACCCATCATGTGTGACTCTTTTCCTTGTCACTTATAAGGTTATCACGGGGGATCTGATCCACCCAATGTGAGAGAGAGTTCCCTCACTTTCTACTGGCATTGCCCATATTTCAGTATGGCACTCCAGCTATCTATCTGGCATCCCTCATCCTCCATACATAACCATATTCTCTTCCTGACTTATTTTGCATTTTCTCAATGGTACCTTTTACTTCTATTTTTTATGATATGTTGCAATTTCCCCATCATGTGACTCTCCATTGCTAGGATGTAGAAAACTTAAATAAATGTTGAAAGGGAGAAATATTTTAAAATTTTAACACAATAACTATGTAAATCAATAAGGAAAAAAATGAACAAAAATATGGACTAAAAGAGAAGCTAAGTAACAGTATAGTGAGTGAATAAGGGAAAAAGTCATAGAAATAATATAAAGTTGAATATTATCAATGAGGCAGTATGCCAAAAATATATAGTAGCTAAAGCATTCCTTAGAAGAAAAATTCTGTCTCTGATAGCATGTAGCAACAAAGGAGAAAAAGATAGGACTAGTACATTGAACATGAAATGAATACATAACCGGTAAATAAAAGACTAAAAAATCAATCATTTCCATATTTAATCTACATAAAGCAAAAACAGCTGAATGTTTTGGTTTCATGTAGTCATATTTCTTTCTAAAGAACTTCATAATGGAAGTGTCTCCACTAGGATTTTCCCAGTGACAGGAAGGTGTTCTGTGTGCAAGACCTTTGGCAGCAAAGACAATTTTAACTGTTCCCTTCCTCCAATATTGCTAGAGGGGAGACCACAGTGATAGATTCTCCTCTTAAGCATAAAATATTGCTAAATACAAGACTATTTAAAAAAAGACAGTTTGTGGGGTAATATAGCTAGCTGAATACAATCCATATTATTAAGGTGAAACTGAAAGGCTTTCTTCCAGCGTTTCTCCTCTTAGTTCATTTTGGAGGGCATTCTTCATATTTCCTGAGAGCCATGAGGTTGACATCAATAACTATTTATATGTCTAAGAATAAATAAACTTTGACCAAGCTTGACAATCAGAAAGCACTAGGAATAAAAAGAGATTAGATGACAAATGGACAGTCAAGTTAAATTTTTTGGATCATAACCCATGTATTAGATTTGTGCGATGATGGAGTTAAGATTATCACATTTCCCCACTTCTCTCTGACTTATTTCATTTGTTGGCATAGCTGCTCGGTAGATTCTCTTCTTTGTCCTTGCCAACCTTGGATCAGAGGCTATGTAGGCATTCGTATGTTATTTTACACTTCAATAGTCTCTCATGGTCAACTACACTGTAAGTTATTATACTGGAAGAGCCCATCACATCAACATGCATTTATCCGCTATTATGTGCCAAGTAGACAATTTTGTATTTGACCTGTGGTAGAGCCTTCCAAGATCATATTGGCTTGATCAACCACAGTTGGACACCATAACCACTCCAACATGGTGATGCCCTTTTGGTCCTCTTCAAGAATGAAGGACAACAACCTTCCAATTATGTGCCAAACGCTGGGCTAAGGGTTGGAGAGGCAAAAATTGTCTCTGCTCTCAAGGAGCTCACTATCTAGTGGGAAGGTGAGGGAATACACTATAGGTGTAACTGTGTGCGAACTCAACATGTACAGGATAAATTATGACAATCACAGAAGGAAGACGTTAGCATTAAGGGGATCAAGAAAGGAGAAGATGGGATTGTAACTGAGACAGAAAGAAGACAAGAAGTGAAAATAAGGAAGGAGAAAGCATTCTAGCCATGGGGAACAGCCAGTGGAAAAAATGCATGGAGTCAAGAGATAGAGAGTCTTGAACAAGGGATAGCAAGTAGGCCAGTGTCACTAAGTCTTAGAGTACCTAGAGGGTACTATGGGGCAGCTGGATGAGATCTCTTTCTCTTTGGAATTCCTAAAATACTTTTTTTGTATCATTCCTGAACTAAAAAAAAATGGAAAGGAGAAAAATGTCCAGACATAGCCATTAAAGTAGATGTTGTAGAAAACAATAGTCATGAGTAAAGATAGTGTTGAGAACTATGATTTCATTATAAGAACAGGGAGTCCCTGGAGAGACTTCTGTGTTGATAAATATTTAACAACTTGATCTCTGAAAAAGTAGAACTCATTTTTAAATTTAATCAGTATTTATTAATATTTAATCCATCACTGTCTTATGTCTGGGTAATTAATAAAATAGTATGTTAAGCCCTGATTTTATTTTCCAAAGTATAAATGCTTGAAATGGAAATTTCACAAATAGCTCTCCAGCCCTTCGAGCTGGCTCTAGTTATATATACCTCTGCCTTCTACCAAAACAGGTAAATGCCTTCTATTCGTAGCCACTTGTTGCACTCAAACGTCAATTGATTTGTCCAAGATCGCTTAGCCACTTATTTTTATCGGAATCAGCACTTGAAATTGCTAGATCAAATCAGGGTTTCCTGGCTTTGAACACAACTCTCTCTATTCAATATACCATCTGCCTCTCATGTGACTTAAAAGATAGTGAACAATACCTATGCAACGAGAAGCCAGAGGAAGATGGTCGCTGTTAATAGATGTCCTAACATACAAAATGGTCTTCCCACCTGGGTATACATGTGAAAAAATTAAAGGAAGACTCAAGTAGCTGGGTGTCTCAAAAGTTTCCTCAGACTAACATGGTCCTATTGCTTGACTGGTAGGTATGTGGATAGTGGGAGGAGGGGCTTCTTTGAACAGCTAGGTCCTGGCCTATCACGGTGTATGGCTGGGGATGACAAAGAAAAGATTGTGTGCAGAGGCAATCTTTGCCTCCCCTTTTGTATTTCCTTATACCCTTGCCCTCCATCATCACCCCCCAACCTCAGCTGCACCACAATTTTATCCAGTGATAAAAAAAAACATAACAATAAGTTAAGTTGACAGGAGAAAATGAAGAGATTGTGGCAGGAACATTATTTATTAACTGACTCTCTGTTTTCCTCTTACTTTTTTGACAGCCTCGGCTAGATCATTATCTTTTGTCTACTGTGAGAATTACCTAAGGCCCTTTCTTGGGTCTCTTCTCCTTTCCCTCTAACCTGTTCTGTGGTGGACTCATCACCTTCCATGGTTTCAGATATCATATCTACAGATCACTCCCAAGTCCACATATCTAACCTTAATTACTCTTTTGCACTACAGACTTGAAATATCAGATGCTTGCTGGAAAAATCCACCTAAAGGCATCTCAAACTCAGGACGCCCAAAATGAATTTATGTTTTCCCCAAACCTATTCTGTCTTTCAAAAGTCCCTATGTGTTGATGACATCACTGTCCTCCCAATTACCTAGGTTTAAACCTAGGTTTATCACCTCAGAGATATCCCTGATTTTCCCATCATTCTTCTCCTATGTGATCTTGCCTTCTAACTCCATAACACTTCTTGTATCTATATTCTCCTTTGTAGTTACATAGTCTCCACCCCCCCCCTTCAGATTTTTATCATCTCTCATTTGGACTATTACAATAGTCTCCTATTCTTTGCTTTATTTTTATTGTACTTATTTTTATTTCTTTGCTTTCGGGCTCTCCTTCATTCCAGATTTTGCGCAACTGTCAAATTTATATTCCTAAATGCTCGTTCTGGCCATGTTACTCTCCTGCTCAGAAATCTTCAGTGACTCTCTGTTGCCTCTAAAATAAAATATAAAATCTCCATTCTTGAATTTCAAGTCCATGACAGCCTCTTTCTCTAGTATTGTTTAATATTACTCCCCTTCATTCATCTCTAATCATACTCCATCTGGTTTCTTTGCTGTTTCCCACATATAGTATTCCATCTCCTCTCTCTCTGCTTCTGCAAAGATTTTGCCCCATGTTTAGAATATACTTCTTTTTCCTATCTGCCTCTCAGAATCCCTAGCTTATTTTAAAGTAAGCTTAGTACACTTTTCATGAGGCCCTTCGTGATCTCTCCAGCAGTTAATTTTCTCTTCCCTCTTGAAATTTCTTTATAATTTTCATTATATTTTACATTTATATATGTAATTTTATCATATTTTATATTTACTTTTTTGCACATGTTTGCAGAATATATCTCCTAAGGAGTATGTAAACTCTTTTGAGGGCAGACATTGCTGTATTTTAGTCTATATTATATTATAATAATAAAATAAATATAAAATAATAATAAAAATAAATATATAAATATATAATATAATATTATATACTATATTATAGCTTATTATATCCCAGCTCATTACAATAGGTGCTTAATGACATTTATGGAATTTAATTAAATTGTACACCAATGCATGGGATGTATGCATGCGTTTAATCTCAAGAGCTGTGAGCAATATTGCATTTCAAGATCACTTCAATTAAACATTTAAAAAATATTCTCCTATTCATGGAATTTGAATATAGAGTCACAATGAGGAGAAATAGATGACATCATAGTAGGTATATGCTATAGGTAACAAGATAGCTGAAGAAATTAGATGATGAATTCTTGACTCATTTGGTACCAAAGTAGGAGAGAGTTGTGATGGTAAACTTCAACCATACCATCATCGGCTAAAGATTCTGCTAAAAGCAGAGGACCAGATACATTTCAGCTTTTTTATGGTAATTCTATCTTTTAGAAGGCACAAAAAACTGCTTTTCTGGATTTTATTCTGAATAATGAAGAGCTGCTTCATGAAGTTGAGATAAAAACCCTGGGAGACACTGACAAAGGAATCTTAAAAATTTATTAACAAATAAAGAGAAACAAAGTATAGGCTTATATATGCCCTAGATTTGAATGCTGACCTTGATATAATAAGAGAGGATTAATCACTAGGTTTAGAGTCAAAGGACATGAGTTTTCATCCTAGCTCTGTTATTTGCTACTTTTGTGACCTTGAGAGAATCACTTAACTGCTTTGAGTTGCAATTCTTTTCATATGTAAAATTGAGAGATTGTGGGCTAAGTACTCTCCAAGTTTCCTTCTATATTGAAATTATATTCCATCTATTTTGTACAAATATTATCCGTATATATATATATATATATATATATATATATATATATATATATGCAATTATTTATGTGTTGTTTCTACCATTAGAACGTGAACTTGTTGAAGGCAGGGAATTGGTTTTTACCATTCATTGTTTCCTCTATAGTGTTTGGCACATAGTAAGAATTTAACAAATGTTTCTTGCCTGACTGAGTGAATATTTTAGTATAGCATAAGTCCCAAAACCCAGTGGTTTGGGACTCTCTCCTTATTGGGAGAGATCAATGTCCCACACCTTTGTGAGGGGCAGGATAAAGTTGAAAAGAAGAGGAGGAATTCTTCAGAGATTTTGTGTCTCTTTGGGTCCATTTAGTTAATTTGGGTGATTCTTACTTCCAACTTTGGGAGAGAAGATAGATGATGCCAACTCTACTACAGGTTGCTGAAGGGAAAATAAGATTCTGAGAGGAAACCAGCATGAAAGGAGCTAGCAGTCTCTATCATGTTCCAATCTTCGGCTTGCTGCACTAGAGATTTGGGGGGTTTCCACTTGAGTAAGAGCTGAAACTTTTTCTTGGCTGACCTGAGTTGATCTTGGCGGACTTTGGCTCCCCAAGTGGGAGAACTCCTTTACCTTGTATTGCCTGGTATATATTCTTCTATATATGCATTCTCTGATTTCTGTTTTATTATTGACTCAAATAAATAGGTTTCTGTGCTACTTACCAAGTATGTTCACTGTGGAAATGGTATTTTGTGGGAAGTAATTCAAGGCCTGGATACAAAATTTGGTATCATCCTTTGCCAATTAATGATTAGTGATTAGAAGTTTAACTTGAAGGAGGTAGAGCCAAGATGGTAAATTGGAGGCAGCAACCCAGCTGAACCCAACATTTCACTCCATACAATTTTAAAATAAGACCTCAAATTGAATTCTGGAGAGGCAAAGCCAATAAAAGATCATGACAATTTTTTTTTTCCATCCTAGGACAATATAGGAAGTTGGCAAGAGAGGTCTGTGACACCAGGTAGGGACCCAACCTGAAGCACACATGGCAGCAGTGCCAGTAGTGGACCTAAGAGGCAGCTGCCACAGCAGCAGCAACAACTTGAGAAGCTCACAGCTGAGAGGAAATAAAGGATTGGACAAGTGATCAGAAAAAGATTATAGGGGACCCTCTGCTGGCATGGGGACAGCTGACACTGACTGGCAACTCTACTGCCTATGCCCACCTCTTTTTCATAGTTCCGAGGAGGAAAGGAATGCTTGTGGTCAGTCACAAGGGAGCAGGGGCCCCAGTCACAGTTCCAAGACAGAGAGGAGTGCTAGGACTTACAGTTCCTGGGGAATGAGGAATCTCCTGGGTAAAGACCAGGAAAACAATGACCACAGCACTCTCCAGATCAGACCACCTCAGAAGCACCAAAATCTTGCAGAAGCCCAGAACTAACTCTGAAAATAGCAGCATGAAAAACCCTGAAGCTTGAGACAATGTCCCCTCACTCCAAAGTGAGCAAAGCCCAGATTTAACATAAAGTTCAAAGTCAAGAAGTAGCCTGAAAAAATGAGCAAATAACAGCAACAAAAAGAATGTGACCATAAAAAGCTACTATGGAGGCAAGGAAGATGAAGACACAAACACAGAAGAAGACAACAATGTGGAAAATAGATACAACTAAAGTTTCAAAGAAAAGTGCTAATTGGGCACAAGCCCATCAATAATTTCTGCAGGAATTAAAGAAAGAGATTAAAATGATAAAGGAAAATTTGGGGAAAGAAATGAGAATGATACAAGAAATTATGAAAAAATTAATAATCTTGGTAAAAGAGTCACAAAAAAATCACTGAAGAAAATAATTTCTTAAAAACAGATTAAGTCAAATGGAAAAGGATGTACAAAAGTTCACTGGAGAAAATAATCACTTAAAAATCACAATTAGGCAAGTGGAAGCTAATGACTCCATGAGACATCAATAAACAATAAAACAAAGTCAAAAGAATGGGGAAAAAAATAGAAGAAAATGTGAAATAACACATCAGAAAAAAAACAACTGACCTGGAAAATAGATCAAGGAAAGATAATTTAGCTGAAAGTCATGATATTTTAAAAAATATAGTCATCATTTACCAATAAATTGTAAAGGGAAACCCAAATCATACATTTCAAGAAATTTTGTATTATTTATATTATATATTGCATTTATTTTATTTATATTATATTTTTAATATATGATGTTATTCAATAATATTATAATTTCAAGAAATCATAAAAGAAAATCCAATATCTTAGTTCTAGAGAGCAAAATAGAAATTTAAAGAACCCACCAATCACCTCCTGAAAGAGACTCCAAAATGAAGATTCCTAGGAATGCTATAGGCAAATTCCAGAGTTCGCAGGTCAAAAAGAAAATATTGCTGGCATTCAAAAAGAAACAATTCAAATATCATGGAGGAACCATCAGGATCACATGAGATTTACCAACATCCACATTAAAGAAGTGAAAGACTTTGGAATATGATAATCTAGAAAAGCTAGAATTATAACCAAGGATAGCCTACCCAGCAAAACTGAGTCAATTCATTAAGGGGGAATGAATGTTTAATGAAATAGAGAAATAATTCAAGTCTTCCTGATGAAAAGACCAGAGCTGAATAGAAAATTTGACATTCTAACACAACACTGAAAAGATGCATAGAAAGGTAAACATGAAAGATAAATCATAAGGGACTCAATAAGCTCAAACTGTTTACATTCCTGATGCATGTAACTCCTAAGAACTTTATCATTATTAAGGTAGTTGGAAGGATTTTAAATAGACAAAGGGCTGACTATGATGGGATGATATAAAAAAAAATTAAGGGATGAGAAAGTGGGATACACTAGGAGAAGAGTGAAAAGAAAGGAAAAATAGGGAAAATTATCTCACAAAAAGAGGTGCACAAGGAAGAGCTTTTCTAGTGAAGGGGAAAATAGTGGAGTGGGCAACACTTACACCTCATTCTCATCAGAATTGGTTCAAAAAGGGAAAACTATATATACATTCAGTTGGGCATAGGAATCCATCTTACCTGACAGGGAGGTAGTAGGGCAATGGGAGAAGAGAAAAGGGGTATGATAAAAGGATGGGTAGATTAATGGAGGCAGTGGTCAGAATCAAAATAGACTTTTATGGAGAGATGAGGAGAGAGACAGAAAGACAGAGCGAACAGGATAGGATCCCAGTCTAAGAACCAAAAGGGATAGAAGTTTCTCAAGAAGGAAAAATTAATGGCAACAGTCACCAAGGAAGAGAAAAAGGAGGAACTGTCTAAAAAGAATCAATATGGCCACACAGTAAGCTCATTGATGAGCTAAGATCTTAAAGAGACATATATAGTAGATGGAAGAGAGGAACAACACATAAATGAATAATTTACAGAATGGGAGCTCTTAGAATAGTCTAAAACTCAATTTAAAATTAGGTTTTAGAAAAATGTTTGTCGTTTTTTTAAACCCTGACAATGAGACTAGTTATGTTTTGTTTTGTTTTCTTATAGCCAAGCAGAAGATGAACAAATGGACAGGATATTCTCTTGGGTCATATAGGAAGAAAAAGAAGAAGGAAGACAAGGAGAAAGAAGATAAGGAGGAAAAGGTAGACAGGAAAGAAAGGGAAAGGGTAGGAGAAGATAAAGAAGAGATGATGAAGATGATAATGATGGTGATAAATCTAGCATTCATATAGTGTTCTCAGATTTACAAAGTACTTAATGTTAATTTATTTGCTATGTATTAATATATGCACACAAAATTATCTACCTGATTGCTGACTCATTGTCAATAACCTTTGAGAAACCTCAGAGAATAGGAAACATTCCACAGGATTGAAGACAGGCAAATTTTGCTCCAATTTTAAAAAGGATGAAGAAGTCATTTTACCTATAGGATAGTAAAGTTATAGGACTTCAATTCTTGCTAACAATTTAGAATATATTTTAAAATATTGCTAGTAATAAAAGGAAGAAGTTGTTCCTGGTTTTATTAACTTGAAGCCTCACCAGGAGAGCTTTATTTTCTTCATGTTGTTCTAGAGTGACTGTAGAGAATATTCTGATATGCATTGGCACAGACACTCCTCATCAGGAGCTTCCTGTACAAATTAAATCAGCTCTCATTTTTAAAATGTGCCTGGATTTCAGCAAGGCAGCTGATGAAACTTCACCATAAGATAGAAAGATGTAGGCTAGATGATAATGCGATTAAATGGTATTGGACTAGTTGACTAATGGGATCCAAAGAATAATTGTGTCAATATGAAATGAATTCTCTAGTTCAAAGGTCCTTAACCTGAATTTCATGAACTTAAATATACACACGCAAAAATATTCATACATATGTGTATGTATGTATATAAAATACATGTATGTAATGGATAATTATGTTCAATATAATTGATTTACTTTATAATCCTATATATTTTATTTTATGCATTTATACATTATTCTGAGAAGGGATTCATAAATTTCACCAGATAGCCAGAGGGGTGATCTGAAAAAAGTCTAAGAATCCCCAAGGATGCCACATGGTTCTATCACTCTTTAACCCAGTACTCGTCCACAGTTTTTTAAATCATTGACTTACATGGAAACATGAGATACATTCTTTTTATTTTTTTGTTTTTCAAAAATCTCTAGCCTTTGGAGAATCCATAGTGTGATCACCATTAATTTGAAATCACAATTATTTAACATCTTTTTTTCTATTCAAATATACCAAAAAACATTGTTCCTTACTTCAGAGAAGTAGCTTAATTGAAAAGTTTCATTATCTAGCAGAAAATGCACTGGAGTAGATGTCAGGAGAAACTTAGGTTTTAATTCTTCCTTCAACTCCTACTTTATCTGCAAATTGAAGGTAATAGTAGCTATAGCACTTCCCTTACAAGGTTGTTGTGAGTCTCCAATGAAACAACAAGTAAAAACCTCTACATAAATGTTAGTTCATATTGCTTATATGCTATGCATAAAGCAGATCATAATTTCTATAAAGAACAAGTCATCAAAATCAACAGCAAGGTCTTAATATGAAAAACTGACTTTATCTACAAGTTAATTACAAAAATGAAAATACCATTGGTCTAATGAGAGTTGGCCATGATAACAGCCATAGAAATCAATATCATTAATACAGTGACATTTACCTTATTGATTCCCCTTTCCATTTCCTGCAGGGATTCTGCATCCACCTTCACCTTTCATAAGCCTTTGCCCTCAGCATGTAGCCCTGCTTCCAACTTTACCAAATGTGGGCTGTCTTGAATTCCCTCCCCTCCACCTCTGTATTTCTCTACATAATTATCCATTTTATCTTCTTTCTTCCTATGGCTGAGGAAGATGCGTACTTTTTTTCCCAGGCTCATCACTTCCCATGCATTGTTGCTGTCATCCTCTTTCATCTTACCTTGGACCTGGTCTTGTCCATTATCTTATTTCTCATAGATGACATCATCGATGTTGCAGCTGACACAAACATGGGACATGGCAAAGTAGAAGGCCTCCTGATTGTCACGTGCTCTCCCACTTTATATACTCTAGGGACAATTCCATTTTTGCCTCTAGTCTAGGGTTTCCCCAGTGAGGGGAAAGAGATTAATTCCTACTATGAAAAAGCTATAATAGATATGAGAAAAACATAGTGCATATTAAAGAACTACCATAACAGAATATAGTAACCCATATGTTACTACCAACACAGTAAACTGAGAGGCCAACATTTAAGTCTCATTTGGCCATGAACAACCGCAACACTGTTCATTAGCCATGTTATGTTTCACCTACATTGGCATTTTCTGATCAATAAGTAGAACTTGATCTTTTTGATAGTTTCTCTCCAATGTCACCTCTTCCCTCATTAGCCCACTATTATGACTGCTTTGGTATTCTCCTCCAGTGGCCAGAATGATGAATGTAGGTACTTCCCTTGTCATCATCCAAGGTTGATCTGGGTATCGACATTGATGACACTTTACTGATGGGACCTGTTGCATTCTCACAAAGATCTGTACCAAAGGAAAGGAGATACCAAAAAGAGAGAGGAAACCATCCCAGACAAATGACTATCTAGACAGAACATATTCTAGGTAGCTGGGTCTGATGGTGTGAGTAAGGAAACCCTGACTAAACATCCAGAAAGTCTAGTTTTGTCCTCACACTTTGCAATTGAGGTTAAATTAAGATAGGCATACCTTTATGGGATTTCTGGAGTTTCTGCTCTAGAGCCATATGTACTCAATAGTATACCCAATCAGTCAATGAGTTATATAGTATCCAGAAGTCAGGCCTACTCCTACACCTCCAAACTGCTGCATCACCAGGAATGTTGCTAAGGGAATGGCGGACGTAAGAGGAAGAATGACATCTCAAGGGCACTAACTACAATAGAAACATAGATTGAGAGTTAGCAGAAATTATAAGCATCACCCATTCCCTCAACCTCATTTTATAGTTAAAGAAATTGAGGTCCAGGGAGTTAAATGACCTTCCTGTGACCAAAAGATGGCAAGTAATAAAGCCAGGATCTGAAACAAGATCCTCTGACTAAATCCAATGTTTTTTCTCACCTTTAAAATGAGGATTTTCGACTAGACAACATTCAAGAGTCTTTCCAAGTCTCAGCTTTTATAGACCTATTTTGGGTAACAGAATCTCGACAGACTGGAGCATTCAGCTGAAGCTAGTGAAATGTGATAAGAGTAGATAAGTTTGCATTTAGGTTCAAAGGGAGTCACAAGACACAAGATAGGAGACACCACTCAGAAGTAGTTTATGTGAAGAAACGATCTCCTTCTTTGGGGTGGGAACATCCATGAGCAGAAAAGGTACATGAGGTTTATTAGATGACTTCCCTTCCCCTGAGAAAACAGAAAGGAATCTCTATCTGGGGCCAAAGAGTAGGATACAAGTTAGAAGGAGAACAACTATAAAGGAGAAAATCAGACAAATGTAGTATCATGATATCTAAGCAAGGGATGAGACATATTGAAAGACCAAGTACCAAGGGGGAATTCATAATCTGAACAAGATGAAAGAACATAAAAATAATGGAATGAGTGCCAGGGAGTTCACCATTAGTCTTGATCAACCTAACTATTCAAAGTGTCAACCTTATTTTATTTTATTTTATTTTTGTTCTGGTAGCATGTGCTCCTAACTCCTGGCTCTCCCATCTAGGTGCTGACAAACCGATGTCTTTATTGAGTTATAGTCACATACAATTTTAGCAGAACATAACCCCAACATAAGTGAGCATTATGTTATGGCAGCCAAAAAAAAACCTAGTGAAATCTCCAGCTGTATTTACAGAAGCACAGTGTTAAGAAGAAAAGACACCATAATCTTGTTATACTCTGGCTTGGTCAGATCACATGTGGGGAAATTGATGACCAGATGGAATGCCATATTTTAGGTGGCGTTTTAATAAGCTGAAATGCAGTCAAGGGAGAGCACAGAAAATGTTTAGAAGACTCCAGAACATGACTCATAATGATCAGATGAAGGAACTACCCTGGGCAGAAGAAGACTTGAGGTGGTCCATGGTAACTGTGTTTAAACATGTAGAAGAGAATTATTGGTCATGTTCTTACAGGAAAGAACAAGAAGCAATGGGCTGAAGTTTTAAGGAGCTGAATCTGGGGACAAGCAGAAGGAAACTCTTCCTCATACCAAGAATTATCCAAAAATTGAATGAGCAGTTTCCATTAGGAATTAGTGAATTGCCCTCTTCAGTGGAGATCTTCATACAAAACCAGGATCTTCAGTTTTCTTGAATGTAGGTGAAGGGATTTCAGATATAGGGAAGGTTTGGTTCCAGAAGTCACTCATATCCTTTCCTGCTCTGCCATTCTGGGATTCTTTGATTCCATCTAACACTTAGCCTGCATCAACTTTCATTGTAGTATTTGCATGAGTGTCTGCTGTCTCCTGCTGTATCACAGCATTTTTTAAGGGCGTAGATTTATCTGTGTGCTGTGTGTACAGGTGATATAGTGCTGGACTTCTGAGTTGGGAAAATTTGGATTTGGGTCTTACCTCTGAAGCATAGTAAATGTAGGACTGCAGAAATTACTACCCTCTCCAAGCTCTAGTTTCTTCATTTTTAAAGTTGGCAATTATAATGGCTTCAGTACGAATCTCAAAATGTTGTTGTAAAACTCAAGTAAGATAATATATTAAAGAACTTAGCAAACTTTAAAGCTTAATATCATTGTCGGTCATTTCCACTATGCCTAACAGGCAATTAATCATTGTTGGGGTTTTGGTTTTCTTTTTGAGTTTTGAATTCCAAATTCAATCCCTCCTTCCCTTCCTCCCCTCCCCCTGCATGAGAAGGTAAGCCATCTGATATAGGGTGAAAACATGCAATCATGCAAAACATTTCCATATTAGTCATTAATAAGTCTTTCCTGAATGATGAATGCCTATTTTGCCATCACACTGTCAATTAGTGATTGTTTTATTTCTATAACAATGAGAAGCATTGCTGCCAAAAATAGACGCATGCACACACTCACACACACTCCCATGTTTCTGTTGAAATGGGACTTTCCCTTTCTGCTGAATCACACATTTCTCTTGACCTCTGTTCTTCTCAGAAATATCTACGGGGTCTCAGCTCTCTGAATCTGAACAAGACAGATCATTTTAGAGGAGAATCACTTTATTACTCCCCCTGACAAGCATCTGAAAACCAATTCTAGGAAATTGAAGACTGGGATAAATTTACTCTTTGTGTGTGTGTGTGTGTGTGTGTATACATGTTTGTGCAGTTTGGCACCCACCTCACAGCTTGGCTAAGGCTACGGCTTCAAAAGTTTCTTGTCTTTTTTCCTTTCTCAGAGTGATTAACATTGGTAGAGAAGCCTTGATTTTCCTCAGTGCTCCATGTGTAAATTATCTGCGATTCAATTAACTTGTCTGTGGATTTCCTGGAAATTTATTCTGCAACCATTCAGATGCAGGGTAAGTGACTAGCGGGAGTGAATCTATATGTATCTGACAATGGTCCATATCACATCAACATTTTTGGTATTTTGGGTGGTTTTGTGGCTACCAGTTGCCATGCTTTCTGCATGTCAGCCCATGATGCCCCAGGTCCCAGGGGCCTTCTTTTCATAATGGCAATACTTCTATCACCATGCTTTTTTTCCTCTGATTAGTAAGTTCCTCTATCAATTTAATTTGAATAAGAAATCAAGCAAATAATCAGATTTTCTTCAGACCTGGACCATCCCACCTTCCTCTTGACCACCCCAGATCACCTCTTCACATTGCCCATAGGGTATACTATCCTCATCATCCACACTCCTTTCCAGCTCCCGTTTTGTGTGTTGCCTTCCCCCATTAGAATGTAAGCTCCTTGAGGACAGAGACCGTCTTTCTACTTATTAATTATTAACTAATTAATTTTGTCCCCAGTGCCTGGCCTATGGTAGGTACTTAATAAATGTTTAATGAATTGGTCTCACTGAGAGCTCCTATAATGAAAAAAATCATAGTTCAAGTTAAAAAAAAAAGGATTCAGGGAACTGTTCTGTGTGCTGGGTATTCCAAGGTGAATATCATGAAGTTGCTGAAAGATATGTAAATGAATGACTACAAGAGAAGTTAGAATTTAAGCACATAACAAAAGTGAAATAAAATGTCAAGGGAGAAATGAGGAGAAAAGAATAATTTGGGGAGCAGGTACATTTTTATTATTAGGAAAATGTCTCATTGTTACTTATGACAATTTAATTCAGCAGCTTTGTGTTATTTAGATCAGGTTCACAGTGTATGAATATTCATGAAACTGGTGTTTCTGACCCATCAGATTTTGCTGCTGCGGAGATGGGTGTGAAATGATGGAGCTATCCTTCTGCTTTGCTCTGTTTTTTGTCTTGGATCAGACGAAATGTTTTTAGATCACTTAGTAGGTGCTATACAAATGTTTATTATTATTTCTTCATCTACGTTTATATATGTTTATATTTATAACTATAAGTGTACTTATATAGCATAACATCTAGTATTCATACAGTGCCTTAAAGACTTGAGAAACACTCTGCAAATATAATCTCATTTTATCTTTGCAACAATTCTGATGGATCATATAATTGTCATGATTTTACAGGTGGGAAAACTGAGTCAGATGGAGGTTAAGTAATTTGCCCAAGGTCTCTAAGCTAGTAAGTGAGACTGGATTTGAACTCATAGCTTCTTAACTCTAGATCCAGGAATTACCAACATTGTTTGGTTGATTGGTTGGTTGGTTGCTGTCCTTCATTCTCGAAGAGGTCCAAAATGTCATCACCATACTAGTCAAGTTTCATTGTGTGCGACTGTAGCTGATCAGGCCAGTACAAGCTTGGAATGCTTTATAAGAGGTCAGGCACAAATAGTCCATATGAACATTTGAGGTGGATTCTCTAAATTTGTGCATCCTGCATTTCCTTTGAGCTATTTCAATTCTGCTTTGCTCAGAGAGCACAGCATCTTCTGTGATGTGGACATGCCATGCTGAGCAGTCCTGTGCCAGTGTCTTTCATGTGACACAATCAATTCTAAAGTTCTCAAGCAAGACCTTGAGAGGGTCCTTGTATCATTTCTTCTAACAACCATATGAATGCTTACCCTGTGTGAGCTCTCCATAAGATAGTCTTTTTGGCAAGCATCCATTTCACATTTCAACAACATGGTTAGTCTATCAGAGTTGCATTCTCTGAAGCAGTTTCAATGCTTGGCAGTTTAGTTCAAGCAAGGACCACAGTGTCCGGTATCTTATCCCACCAGGAGATCTTCGGAACTTCCCAAGACAATTGATTTGAAAGCAATTCAATTTCCTGGCATGGGGCTGGTATATTATCCAGGTTTCACAGGCGTACAACAAGGAGGTCAGCACAACGACTCTGTAGACTTTCAGTCGGCAGTTAGTCTAATACCTCTTCTCTCCCACACTTTCCTTCAGAGCCTCCAAAACACTGAGCTAGCTCTAGCAAAGAGCTCATTATCAATGTATACGTAACCTCATTATCAATGTGTACACCCCTGGAAAGTACACTACCGAGATAAGTGAATTTATCCACAGCATTCAAAATTTCCCCATCTCTCCAATGGTTACATGTATGGGTGCTGCGGTGCTAGCTGATGGAGCATTTGTGTTTTCTTGGTGTTGGTTGTTAGGTCAAAATTAGCACAAGAAGCAGAAAACTGATCCGTACTTTGTTGCAGCTCAGCTTCAGGGGCCGCATTGAGCGCGCAATTATCCACAAACAGAAAATCATGCACCAACATTCTCTCCACTTTGGTCTTGGCTTGTAGCCTTTTCACGTTGAGGAATTTGCTATCATTGTGGTAGCTGACCTTGATTCCTGTTCATTCTCATTGAAAGCATTTGACAACATGACTGAAAAAAATGCTAAAAATTACGGGAGCAAGCACACAGCCTTGTTTCATCCCTTTGGTGACTGGGAAAGCACACTTATTTTCCACTATCCAGAAACTGGGCAAGCATGCCATTGTGAAATTGATGTACAATGTTGATGAACTTCTCTGGGCAACGAAAATTTGCAATTAATTTTGGAAAAAGATCCAGGAATTACCAATATACATATATGTATACATACATAAATATACACATGTACATGCACACATTTATGAACTGTTAATTTCTGTTCTTGGCATTCATATGACCTAAGTCCAAAACTATCTTTGATAGTAGCTATGTAACCTCAGTCAACACTTAAATTCACTGAACCTTTGTTTCCTCATCTGTAAAATAGGGATCATAATTAATAATGTCAGTGGTATCTATCTCGCAAGTTGTTGTGTGGTCCAAATGAATTAATGTGATATAAAACATGCTGCCAACATTTAAAAGATATTCACATAATTAAAGAAAATTACCACTGAGAGGGTTGTTAGTAGCCACTTAGTATGACCCATATATATGAAAAAATAATCCCTCTGCACTATTTACTAAAAGTGACACTCCAAACTGTTAAGACTTCCAATGACAGGGACCCTTCTCTTTGGAACTTTCATTCAACTAATTAGAAATCTATTCAATTATACACTGGTGTGAATGGCATCTCTCCATTTAGTTCACTAAGAAATCATTAAAAACTGTGAAATATGCTGATGATATTTTTATATATTAGGTCTGTAACATTCCCTTAACCTGGCAATCTAGTATACATTGCTTTTAGGCTTAAAAAACACTTATAACTAAGATCTCACTTTATCCTTGTAACAGGCCCTGGTAGGTAGATGATAATTATCCCCATCTAATTCAATGAACACTTATTAAGCATACCACCACACCAATGCTTTCAATGAGGATGAACATGGCATCAAGGTCAACTACCATACTGATGACAAGTTCTTCAGTTTGAAAAGGCTACAAGCCAAAATCAAAGTGGAGGGAGTGTTGGTGCATGATTTTCTGTTTGCAGATGATTGTGCACTCAATGCAGCCTCTGAAGCTGAGATGCAACAAAGTATGGATCAGTTCTCTGCTGCCTGTGCTAATTTTGGCCTAGTCATTAAAACCAAGAAAACACAGGTGCTCCATCAGTCACCACCATACCATATATACGTGGAAGGAACTATCAGTTACTACAAATGGAGAAGTGCTGAAAGCTGTGGATAAGTCTACTTACCTTGGTAGTGTACTTTCCAGGGATGTACACATTGACAATGAGGTTGATGCACGCATTGCCTGAGCTAGCTCAGTGTTTGGGAGGCTCCAAAGAAAAGTTTGGGAGAGAAGAGGTAATAGACTGACTACTAACCTCAAGGTCTACAGAGCTGTTGTGCTGACCTCATTGTTATATGCTTGTGAAGCATGGACAGTCTCCCAGCACCATGCCAGGAAACTGAATTGCTTCCACTTGAACTGTCTTAGGAAGATTCTGAGGATCATCTGGCAGGATAAGTTACCAGATACTGAAATCCTTGCTTGAGCTGAACTGCCAAGTATTCAAACTATGCTTCAGAGAGTGCAAATCTGATGGACTGACCATGTTGTTCGTATGTCAAATGTACGCTTGCCAAAAAGACTATTTTATTGAGAACTGGCATGGGGCAGGTGATCACAAGGTGGTCAGAAGAAGTGATACCATGACACTCTCAAGGTCTCTCTCAAGAACTTTGGAATTGACTGTACAATATCGGAGACACTGACACAGGACCACTCAGCATGGTATGCCCACATCAGAAAAGGTGCTGTGCTCTTTGAGCAAAGCAGAATTGAGACAAAGTAAACACAAGATACACAAATTTGGGATATCCATCCCAAATATTCACTCAGACAATCTGTGCCCAGCCTGTGGTAGAGCATTCCGAGCTTGTTTTGATCTGATCAGCCACAGTTGGACACACTGAAATTTCACTTTATCATGGTGATGTCATTTTGGTCCTCTTCAAGAATGAAGGACAGCAACCACCCACCATTAAGCATACACAAGAAGGACAGAGTCTGTATGGTATGACTTACTCTTTAAAAAACAACAACAAAAACCATGAAGAATTATCAGAAAGCCAGTAAAGATAATTATAGACAGCCTGGTTCCTCTTATGGTTAGCTCTAATTGCTAGATAACATGTTCTTTTTTTTTAATATAGTTCTGAAAGTTCCATCCTGAAACTCATCCCCTGCTTCTGGGTGGGCCCTCTGGGACCAAGCAGAGCTGGGCTAATTCCTCTTCCATATAACTGGTCTTCTTATGCTTGAAGAAAGCTTTTCAAATCTTCCATTCTCCCTGATAAACATGAACCTTTGTATGACTTTTGTAAGACATCATCTTGGTTGTTCTCCTCCAGGCTCAGTACTCTGAACTTTGACCTCACTAACACAATGTTTACCAGTTGCACAGTTTACAGTCACAAACATACCTGGTCTGTTCATTCAAAGATTATTTATTTTATTTTTAGTTTATGGGATAAAATAAGCATTTTCATAGCAGAGTATAATAAAAAAGAACATTGCACAGAAAATTGCAAGTCTTTTATGTACAATTTGCTATTCCTTTTAAATATGCAATAGTTATCATGTACATTTCATTTTTTTCCTCCTTTTTCTTCTTCCTTCCCTTTTCCCCACCCTTGAGATGGCCAACCCATCAGAGTTGTTCTCTTTGAAGCAGAGTTCTGCCAAGCATTCAAACTCTACTGCAGTGAGCACAACTCCAATAGGCTGGCTATGTTGTTCGAATGTCAAACATATGCTTGCCAAAAAGACTGTTTTATGGAGAACTCACACAGAGCAAACATTCACATGGTGGTCAGAAGATGTGATACAAGGACACTCTCAAGGTCTCTCTTGAGAATTTTGGAATTGATTGTGTGACATGAGAGACACTGGCACCGAACTGCCCAGCATGGCATGCCCATATCAGATAAGACACTGTGCTCTATGAGCGAAGTAGAATTTAAATTGTTCAAAGGAAATGCAGGATGCACAAATTTAGAGAATCCACCTCAAATGGTCAAATGGACTGTTTGTGCCTGACCTGTTGTAGAGCATTCCAAGCTCATATTAGTCTGATCAGCTTCAGTTGCACACAGTGAAACCTGACTCTACATGGTGAGGTCATTTTGGCCCTCTTCAAGAACAAAGGACAAAAATCTAGAGTTAAGAAGCTATGAGTTCAAATCCAGTCTCACTCCTAGTTTGGTGACTTTGGGCAAGTTATTTAACCTCTATCTTACTAACTTTTCCCATCTCTAAAATTGGGATAATTATATCACCTATCAGAATTGGTTACCATTCGACAAAAATATATATGTATATATACACATATATACATATGTGTATATATATGTAAAATTATTTTATACACACCTACTTAAAAGTTCTTTCACTGGATGCAGATAGCATCTTCCTTCATAAGTTCTTTGTAGCTAATTGGAATATTTATAATAATTAAAATGACTCAGTCATTCAAAGTTGTTCTTAAATCAATATTGCTGTTATTGTATCCAAAATTTTCTTTGTTCTTCTTATTTTGCCTTTCATTATTTTGTGCAAGTCCATGCATTTCTAAGATCATCAACCTCATCGTTTGTTATAGCACAGTAGTATTCCATCACACTAATATACTACAATTTGTTCATTCATTCCCCAATTGACAGGCATCCCCTCAATTTCCAATTATTGCCACCATTAAGAGAGCTGCTATAAATATTTTAGAACACACAGGTTCTTTTCCTTTTTCCCTAGTCATATTTGGCAATAATATAATAGTAGTTTCATTGAGTCAAAGGATATAGACATAGGCAATTTAATAACTTTTGACAAAATTCCAGATTGCTCTCCAAAATGATTGGCTCATTCACAATTCCATCAATAATGATTTAGTGTTTTAATTTTTCCGTGTCCTCTCCAACATTTGTCTCTTTCTCCTTCAATCATTCTAGCAGACCTGATAAATATAAAATGATATCTCAAGGGGGTTTTAATTTGTAGTTCTCTAATCAATAAAGATTTAGAGCATTTTTTCATATGAATACACATTGTTTATATTTTTTAATCTAAAAATTTCCTGTTATATCCTTTGACCATTTATCAATTGGGGAATGACTAGTATTCTTTTAGATTAGACAAAATTCTTAATATATTTGAAATCTAAGAAAATGACTACAAAAATGTTTTCCCAGTTTTCTGCTTGCCCTCTGATTTTGCCTACAGTTGCTTTATTTGTACAAAATCTTTTTAATTTAATATTATCAAAATTATTCACTTTACACCTCACTCTGCTATCTCGTTTATTCATAAATTGCTCACCTCTTCATAAGTCTAATAGTAGTATGCTCAATATTCTTCAAATTTTCTTGTAGTATCTCTCCTTATATCTAGTTCATATATCCATTTGGATCTTGCCTTGATTAAGACATACTCAATTTCTGCCATGCTGCTTTCTAGCTTTGACAACATTATTTTTAACCAAATACTGAATTCTTAACCCCAAACTTTGCCTTTACACTTGTCAAATACAAGATTACTATGTTTATTTGCTGCTATAAATTGTATGTCTACTCTGTTCTACCTTTCCATTTCTTAGCCAGTTTTGAAAATTACTGCCTTATAACATAGCTTAAGATCTCATATTGTTGAATTTCTTTTCTTTACACTTTTTTCATTAGTTCATTTAATATTCCTGACTTTTTGTTCTTTCAAATGAATTTTCTTATTATTTTTCTAATTTACCTGGCCTATTCATGTAAAGCTTATTGCATATTTCCTCTCTAATTTCCCTTCCCCTTAACAGGAAGTCCAATGCTCTATACGTCATATTTATTCCAGGAAGTTTGTCCCTGTGGTTCCAATTATTCCATCTATAATCATGCCAAAGCAAGAATTTACTCTAATTAAATGAACAGTTTTAGTCTATTAAACAGTAATTTAGCAATTGTCTCCTATGAGCAAAGCATGATGTCTTACCCATAGTAGGAGTTTAACAAAGATCCATCTATTTAATACCTCTTTCCTCCAGAAAAAAAAGAAAAACAGGACAAAACAGTGGCTATTTCTCAGAATGAAACTCTAATCATTATTGATTTCCTCCTTACAGCAAATTAGCTTCTCCTGGGGTCAACTTTCCTGGCTTCAAAAACCCACAAAAGTTTCATGGGCTTGCAAATTCCATTTCCTGCGATCTCACTATTTGCATACTGTGCTTCCATCCAAGGAAAATAGCTATTTTAAAATGGCTTATCTCCCCCCCCACCCACCATCTGTGCTTTGTTCTTCTCCAGTCTTCTACAGACAAACATGTTTTATGCCGTTCAGACTCAGCTACCACCCTCAGAAGATATGCAGCTGCTTACTTTCCAAAACCCAGACTTAGGCAATTTGTCTTAAATTAGCACTAAATTGGACATTTAGTAGATTTTCTTCCTCCTCTTCATTTTCTTCTTTTTATACAGATCTTTGCTCAATGTAATACCTGGAAACTCTGCCTTTCTATTGTCTTATGAACACCACTCTTCTGTGAAAATTGAAATAGAAATAATACATTTGGTATTTTCCAATAGTAATAATATTTTAGTTCAATTGTTTTCTTAATTTCAATTTTATTAACCTCTCCTTTGGTTTTCAATATTTCTAATTTGGTATTTAATTGAGAATTTTTAGTTTGTTCTTTTTCTATCTTTTTTCAGTTACATGCCCAATTTATAGAGCTTTTCTTTCTCTGTTTTACTAATGTAAGCATTTAGAGATATAAAACTTCCCCTAAGAATCACTTTCACTGCATCCCATAAGTTTTAGTACGTTGTCTCATTATTGTCATTCTCGAATAAAGTTATTGATTGTTTCTGTGATTTGTTGTTTGACCCACTCATTCTTTAGGATTAGATCATTTAGTTTCCAATTAATTTTTAGTTTATCTTTCCATGGCCCTTTCTTACATATAACTTTTATTGCATCATGATCTGAAAAGGATGAACTTAATATTTCTGCCTTTCTGTATTGGATTTGAGGTTTTTAATGCCCTAGTACATGGTCAATTTTTGTGTAAGTGCCATGTACCACTGAGAAAAAGGTATATTCCTTTCTATCCCCATTCAGTTTTCTCCAGAGGTCTAACATACCTACCTTTCTAAAATTTATTCACCTACTCAACTTCTTTCTTATTTATTTTGAGGTTAGATTTATCAAGTTCAAAATGGGAAGGTTGAGGTCCCCCATTACTATAATTTTGATATCTATTTCTTTCTGTAACTCTCTTAACTTCTCTAAGAATCTGGATGCTCTACTACTTGGTACATATATGTTTAGTAATGATATTACTTCATTGTCTATGGTGCCTTTTAGCAGGATATAGTTTCCTTTGATTAGATCTGTTTTTGCTTTTCCTTTGTCTGAGGTTAAAATTGCTTCCCCTGGTTTGTTTTTTTTTTTTTTACTTCAGCTGAAGCATAATATGTTTTACTCCAGCCTTTTACCTTTACCTTGCATGTCTCCCTGTTTCAAATATGTTTCTTATAAACAACATATTGTAGGATTATGGTTTTTAATCCATTCTGCTTATCCACTTCCATTTTATGGAAGAGTTCATCCCATTCACATTCACAGTTATGATTGCTATCTGTGCTTTTCTCTCCATCATATTCCTCACCCCCATTTATTCTTTTATTTCTCCCTTCTCCTTTACCCCCTCAAAAGAGTTTTGCTTTTGATCACCACCTCCCTCAATCTTCCCTCCCTTCTATCAGCCCCCCTCCCTTTTCTTTTCCCTTTCCCTTCCTACTACCTGTAGGGCAAGTTAGATTTCTACACTTAACTAAGTATGTTATTCCCTCCTTGAATCAAATCTGATGAGAGTAAAGTTTAAACAATGCTCTTCTCCCTCCTTTCTTTCCCTCTACTACAATATGTTTTTGTACCTCTTTATGTGATGTAATTTACCTTTTCTCTACCTCTTCCTTTCCTCTTCCCCCATTACAATCCCTTTGTATCCCTCAATTAGGTTTTATTTCATATCAGTTAATTTATACCCATACCCTCTATCTTTGTATATCCCTTTTAAATGTCGAAATAAAGATATAATTCTCAAGATTTACAATTATCATCCTCCCATGTAGGAATATAAACAATTTACCCTTATTGAATAACATGTTTTTTTTTTCCTGTTTACCGTTTTATGCCTCTTGAGTTTTGCATTTGAAGGTCAAATTTTCCATTGAGCTCAGGCCTTTTCATCAGGAAGTTCTGGAAGTCTTTTATTTCATTGAATATCCATCTCTTTGCCTGAAAGATTATGCTCAACTTTGCTGGGTATTTTATCCTTGATTTTAGTCCAAGCTCCTTTTCCTTATGGAATAAGGAAATTTTTTTAATGCCAAAGCTGCAAGGGTCCATGTGATCCTGACTGTAGTTCCACAATATTTAAATTGTTTCTTTCTGGTTGCTGAAGTATTTTCTCCTTCAGTTGATAATTCTGGAATTTGGCTACAATATTCCTTGGCATTTTCAATTTGGGATTTCTTTCAGGGGGGATTGGTGGATTCTTTTGATGACTATTTTACTCAGTGGTTCTAGGACCTCAGGCAGTTTTCCTTGATGATTTCTTGGAAGATACTCCAGGCTCTTTTTTATCATGACTTTATCATAGAACAATAATTCTTAGATTATCTCTCCTGGATCAATTTTCCAGGTCAATTGTTTTTCCAATGATATATTTTACATATTCTTGTATTTTTTCATTCTTTAGATTTTGTTTGACTGATTCTTGATGTCTCATAGAGGCATTAACTTCTATTTGCCCAATTCTAATTTTTAACAAATTATTTTCTTAAGTTAGCTTTTGTGCCTCCTTTTTCATTTGACTAATTTTACTTTCTCAGAACTTATTTCACTCAGGTAGGTTTTGCATCTCATTACCCATTTGTTCAATTATACTTTTTAAGGAATTTTTTTCAGTCTTTTCCTTTTTTAACTGTATTTTTTTAAAGAATTGTTCAATTTTTCTCCTACCTCTGTAATTTGACTTTTAAAATCCTTCTAGAACTCTTCCAAGAATGCTTTTTGGACTTCAGGTCAGTTCATATTCCTTTTTGGGATTTCATATGTGGGTATGGAAACAATGTGGGTATGCCTCTTTTGAATTTGTATTTTTATCTTCCCTGTCCCTATAGGAAAAAATCTATAGTCTTTGCTTTTCTAATTTCCTTTTTGCCCATTGTGATTTCCTTTCTCCTGACTTTTAAAATGGATCTCTGCTTCTGAAGTATAGGGGATTCTGTTCCACACTTCTTGTGCTGGGAGCTGAGGCTTGCAGTGTGAGATATGGGGGAGGAATAGTCTGCCTCCTGGAGGTCTCTTCCTCCCCAAGGGCTATGCTAGAGCACAGGTAGGAACAGCTACTGGCACCAGTCTGTTTGCACTGGTGCCTACCAATCCCCCGTTTGGCATGCTGGGGTCCCAGAGTTGGTACTTGTTGGCTCCATCACCCTGGAACTAAAGATCTCCCACTGGTCGGCTGAGATGGAACTTGTGACTGGATTGCCTGGACACCTCTTGTCCTGTATTGATTCTTCAGCCACAGCAAGAGGTTAATTCCTCTAGCCTCCTGAGCTAAAAGACTCTCATGCCCTTTCAGCTGACTGCACTATTTCAGATTTTTACTGAGGCAATATTCTCTGGGTTTTTCAAGGTCAACAAAGGGGATTGAGAGCACTTATAGTTTACTCTGCCATCTTGACTCCAGGAAGTTTAACTAGGTAATTTTCAAACATTTGGTCTGTGGGCTGGTAGTCACAGGAGTAGCTGTTGCTGCTGCCACTGCTGCAGGCTCCACACAGGACTGTGCCTCTTTTTTATCCAGTTCCAACAGACCTCAGTCCGGCACTGAGGGGTCTGGGAATAACTGTATGATTCAGCTGGTGATTCAGTCAGCTGTGTCCTTCTCTGGCTCTGCTATGGCTGAGCTGAAGACTCAGTGCACTCCTGTCCCAGCCTGGTGCAACAGATTTTTTCTGCCTACCCCTTAGGTCTGCCCCCTCTTCAATAGTAACACTTTTAAAAAGCTAACACTTTGATGGTGCACTAGGGAAGATTTCTTCTTATTCAGATACAGTTGGTCTCTGGGGTTCCTCCTAATTCCAAGGTTTTAAGCACTGATTATAGTGACAGAAAATCTGAATTTGGTTCCCAAATGTAGTTCTAGCTGAATTAACCTACTCAAATTTGTGTCTCAATTTCCTCATTTTTAAAATGGAGATAATACCTGAATTACACACCTCATAGAATTTGTAAGGGAAAAACTGAAGACTCAGTCCATGCTTTCATTGAGTTTAGAGTCCAGTAGAAATATATGTATATGTACATATGTGTATACACACATATATAAACATATACACAGATATGTATATGCATGTGTATTTACACAATGCATATATGTGTGTGTGTATATATATATATATATATATATATGAATATGAATATGTGTCTGTATAGAGTGACTTGAAGCCAGTCACCCACCAGTAGGTTACATGCATATATAAATAAGACACCTATATTCTGGTGGGTTTGCCTGCCTCAAGTCTGTTCTCATTCCATTCAGCCACAGAAATGATTTTCTTAAAGCATAGATTCAAGCATGTCACCCCTACTCAAAAAATGCCAGTGACTTCCTGTTGCCTCTAGAATCAAATACAATATGCTACTTCATGACCTTGCCCCCTCCTATGTTTCCAGTCTTTTTATACTTTTCTCCTTAACACATACTTTTTGATACCATAACACTGGCCTCCTGCTTGTTCCAGGAATAAGATACTCCATCTTTTGGCTCTGGGTATTTTTTTCTTTCTGTTCTCCATGCCTGAAATGCTCTCCCTCCTCCTCTCCAAGTAGCTTGTTTTGTATATATTTGTTTTCATGATGTCTCCCCGACTTAAATGTAAGCTGCTTGAAGGCAAGAACTATCTTTTGCCTCTTCTCATATTCCCAGTACTTAGAGTTGTGCCTGGCACATAATAGGCATTTAATTAATGTTTATTGATTGAAACAGAAAGTTGTCTATGATGAGAGAATTAATAAAATGAAAAACGAAAGTGTTATATGAGGACAGAGGATGAAAGGTCATTACCCACTGGTGGTTATCACTGAGGATACTACATTTGAGATAGGTTTTAAAAAATTAGTGGGGAGGGATAGTAAGGGAAGGGAAGGGCATTCCAGGTATACCGTGAGCCAAATACAAAGCCAAGAAAGTATAGGACCTAGATAGCATTCCTGTAAATCTGCAATTCAATATGACTGGGAATCACTGTAGTGGATGTGACAGGGAACAGTATGAGACAAGACTGAAGAATCAAAGATGTCTCATTGTAAATGGACTTTAATGCCAGATTAAGGCATTATATACTCAATAGAGTTAGCAATAAGAAGCTACTGAAGAGTTCTGGCCAGAAGAGTAACATGCCAAGATCTATCCATAAGAAGATTAATCTGAAATGGAAGAAGATAATTCTGCTCTGACCCCCTTGCTGAAAAAATCTGTTGTCATTATCCCATTTTTGATGTTCACAGAATCACAGAACTTGAGAATTGGAGGAGACCTCAGAAACTAGTGAGTTCACCCTGCTACAGGAACCTCCTTCTGTACCATCCCTGACAAGGAGTCACCTGGCCTTTTCTTGAATATCTCAAGTGAGAAGGAACCCACTACTTCCCTGGGCAGCCTATGTCACTTCGTTGTTGTTTTTGAGGATAAACAATTGAGGTTAAGCAACTTGCTCACGGTCACACAGCCAGTGTCTGAGGCCAGATTCTGTATCAGGTACTCCTGACTCCAGGGCCAGTGCTCTATCCACTGCACCACCTAGCTGCCCCAGCCCATGTGACTTGAACAATTCCAACTTGGGGGAAGGTTTTCCATATTGAACTGAAATCTGGCTTTCTGTGAATTTCAACCATTGTTTCCTTTTTAAACAAGTCTAATTCCCCTTCCCTTAACATCCCTTCAAATATCTGAAGAAAGGTATCTCCTAAGCCTTCTCTTTTCCAAGACACGCATGCGTATTCCTTTTAACTGATCTCCATGTAGCTTGATCCTGAGGACCTTTGCCATCCTCTTCCATCCATCCACCTCCTTCAGGTGCTTTATGCCACTTCTCTTGAACAAACTACAAAGGTAACATGGTCCTATTCCATTGCATCTCTCCATTGCCCTTTGGGAGACCCACAAATTGAATTATTGCTATAGTGTCACATTCCATTATTTATGGCTGTATAATATACTGGGAGAATATCGATGCCTACTTTGAGCTGAGCACTATCCATGATTGTGTAAAATGCTTTTGGCAAACTTATTTCCTAGTTGTTTTAGTGCTTAATATTGACATCTGCTAGTTGTTGATTTTCTCTATTGTTTCACATGTCAAGGATTATAAAGTATCATTTGTCCTTCGTTCTGGAAGAGAATCATGACATCAGGGAAGTGATGCCATGACATGAAGGTGAGTTGGATTTAAGTGAGGGAGGGCTGAAATGAAGTATTGATATATACGTGGAAGATGTATATAACACTTCTGGGAGAAGTACTTTGCAGACAACGTTTTTGGTTATAAGATTTATATTTTCCAAGCATCTGGTATCCTCCTCTCTTCCAGATAACTTGAGATTCTTTAATAGTCTAAAAATTGTGTTGCCTCCCACAGGACCACTTCTAGGTATTAACTTGGTTTAATCCAGATGGCCTTCCCATCTTGGATTTCTTTCGTGTCTTCTCATCAGAAATCACAATAGGAGACTGCAATAGTACAGCCAAATGCAGATCTGTTGTTATTGGTGAAAAAAGGAATCTGTTATAGAAACTTTATAGATGCTTTCTGTTTTTATCTGTTTATTGTCCTCCTTCTAGTTTCATTCCTAAATGTCCTTGGCATAATTTGGATTAGATAAATCTTTTGCCAAGCTTTTGATGAACTTGGCTATATTTCCACTGCTTCTCACTTTAAAAAGATGATACTAGGTGGCACAGTGGATAGAGTGCCAGGCCTGAATCAGGGAGACTCACCTTCCTGAGTTCTAATTTGACCTCAGAATTTTGCTAGCTATGTGACCCTGGGCAACTCATATAACTCTGCTTACCTCAGTTTCCTCATCTGTAAAATGACATGGAGAAGGAACTGGAAAATCACTTCAGTAGCCTTACCAAGAAAACTCCACATGGGGTCAAGGAGGGTCAGACATGACTGAAATGAATGAACAGTACACTTTTCATAAACTTACAGCAGCATCTTCCTTAATAGTTTTATGAAGAAGTTGTCATCGTCAACTAGCATTGCCATTGGCTGCCATCTCTCTCTGTTTGGAAACATCAAATATTTGTTGGGTGAGGTTGTCCCTAGACTTCTTTGGTCTCATTTTATCAACTGATGTACATTGTTTAAACCTCCTTAGGAAATGGTGAATGCATTGATATCAGCTATCTTTTAATCTACTTCTCATAGCAGGGGCAAGTCTATGTTAGAGTTGCCTCAATTATGGTCCATATCGTCTTCTCCTTTATATAATTCCCTTAATGTGGAAACTTTGATCTTCCCCTAAAAAGTGGATGCCTGTACATAGCCAAATGACATTGAAATGACTCTTATATTGAGAAAGAAGGAAGGAAACAAACATTTATTAAATTCCTACCATATGCCAGGTACTATGATAAGAACTTTAAAATTATTATCTCATTTTATTCTCATAACAATCCTGGAATATGGGTGCTATTATTATCCCCATTCTACCGTTGAGCAAACCAAGGTTAAGGGACTTATCCAGGGTCACACAACTATAGAAAGCATCTAAGATACCTTGGGAGTAGCAGTATCAGAGAAGGAGGAGGAGAATGTAGATGAGGAGCCAGTCTTGTACAGAGTGATTGAACAACTTACATAGAGAGCCAGGTCACAGCAGTACCTGGTCTGTTCTCAGAGCAGAGCCATAAGCAGGGATGATTGAGTTGCTACCATGTTTAGAGGGCTCTTCATTTACAATCACAAGGGGGAAGTGCTTATCTCTCATCTACTGAGATGTTATTAAGAGAAATGCTGTGGACAACCCCTGAGTCAACCATGATCCACACAGGACAGCAGGTGCACTCTTCCATAAGCAACATTGCCCTTCCATGTCAAGTGCTCCAACGTTTGACTGGCAGCCACCACCAAGCAAATGTCAATGCTGCCGTGGTCTTCAACTTCCTTTAAAAATGTGAGATGTCATGGTTGCCTACTTTGGTAATATCATGTAGAGAACATCAAAAACAACTTTGTGTTAATCTGTGAGCTTTTGGATGAGATCTTAGAACTCAAGCTAAATGCAAGGCCAGGGAGAATGTCATTTTGTGGAAGACCAAGCCCATGGTAGAAATAAAGGGATCATAGGTCAATGCAGAGATGGAACAGCTACCAACTAACAAGGAAAAATAGGTCTGACCTCCCATCTCCATGGACTCCAAGGTGCTCTTTACACCTTTTGGTCTGAAAGTAAGCTACTTAATGGTGTTTGAACCCAAGATGAATTATAGTGACCACGATGTCATCAAATAGGTGCACTGCATTGACTGCAGTGGCAACTACAAATCCCTCTGCTAGCTGCTTTATCAAGGTCTTCACTAACTTCGAGGCTTTCTGGGGAGGATGCAGGCTAGACCATCTAACCCAGCTCCTCCCTTTTGATGCCATATCCCTTGAAAGAGCCCCTAGACTAGGTCACTGAAGGGTTAGTGGTAGTATTTTCAGTGCTTTAGCTCTTGAACTCCCATCAGGATTCTTCCCTCATGATTATCAAATAATATCAACAAATCAACCAGCATTGATTGACATTTTTTTTAAAAAAAAGAATGGTGTATTTTTTTACTAAGGGAATATAGTAAGAACAATTGGTACAAAACACCATCACAAAGTTCTGTGACACATTTCCCTCAACAGTCCAGTGGAAAGTGAGCTCAAGCTTAGAGAGAATATGAAGAAAATGGATAACTCAGAATTCCTACTTACTAGACCCTCATTGTAATGTTAATTAAGTTATTCAGTATTAAAAATCTTTCCCACCCCTTAATGGGCCTGCCCATTCAAGAAGTTTGATTAGGGGAGATTTGTTTTGTAAGAAGACTCACATCTTTTGTTAATTTCTAATGAGGCACTGGTTCTCAAGGGTTGTGATGCCCCCTGGCTCTGAAAAGGCTCTGAAGGTTTTATTGAGGGCTTAGCTTTTGGAAGGTTTGTGTGCCAGATGAGACTGGGGAGCCTCTAAGGAGCCCTCCCAGCTTTGAAAACCCAGATGTTGGTGCTTCTCTCTCTGATAACTATGTATGTATGGTCAGACAGTTAGAAGCCTTCTCTGTCGATCTTTTCTGTTTGTCATTTCTGCTTGTATTTTCTCTGAAGTTCAAGATACTGACATTTTCCCCTGAACTAAATGAATGATATATGTGCTTGATTAAAGTAGATTGTTGACCCCTCAAAAAATTGCTTTCCTTTTAGAAAAACAGATCTAAGAACCTGTACAACAGGTCTTCCTGTGTATGCTGGAGTCTTTGCTGTTATAATCCTTCACTGGGGTTTCCTTTGGGCATGGTGTAACTTCCATGGTGAGCTCTTTATATGATCTTGAATTTGCCTTTTTAGAGCCTTCCTCATTTGTTCTTGACTCCTGAAGGCAGACACTGAACCAGCTGTTTCAGGAATGCCACTAGGAAAAAAATGCCAATGGAAAATCCAAAATTATCTTAAACTGCTAAAATTCCCATGGTCCTCCTTGGACAAGCGGTAGAACAGGAGACAAGGATTAAAGCCTAAGGTAGAGGGTGATAATTGTGAATTCTGAAATACATTATTTGAAATTTTAATGTAAGTGATAGTACTCCAATATGGTATCACTTAGGTTAAGTGGTCCTAATCACCCTAAATACATAAGCAATGACAGTTTATATTTTTCCACTATCCTGCCTCATTCTGATCTCTTATCAAATATATAACAACTGCATTTTTTGAATGGACAAAGTTCCTGTCTGACTGCTGTGGTTGCATGCCAACATCCATTTCTAGGAACCCTGATTATGGACTCAGACCCTCATCCAGTTTCTGATCTTGATTAAGAAGCTCCTTCATCCAAGTCTGGTATCAATATGTGACTCAGGGAATTTCCATACCACATCTGGGTCTGATTAGGAATGCCCCCTTTCATATCATGCATCAATTACTTCTTCTCAACCAAGCTCATCTTTAAAGTTGTCATTAAGTTTAACTTCAAGCCCTTCTTTAAGGTATAAAACTTCCCTACACTGACCCCACTCTGAGCATGTATTCTCATTAAGATATTACATGAAATCTGTACATATACTCCTCATATCTGACTCTGGTTGGTAAAATCTCTGTCTGGTACTAAATATTATTTGTGTATATGTGTTTGTATGCATGTGCATGCTTTTGTTTTGCTTGCTTACTGTAGCACATAGTAATGAAGCTCATGCTTGCACTAGATTCCCCAAATATCAGTTTTCTGCAAATACTCAAATCTGAGTCTCTCCTTTAACCTGAGTCACAAGGCCAACTGGTGCCAGAAGCCAAGGATAAGTTTTCCTTTCCCCTGAGCTCTATGATTCTCAGGGGCTTGACTGGAAGCTTGAACTATTAAATTTTCAGCCACTCAAATGCCCAATCTCAAACTAGTTTCCTGGTTCCTATAAGCTCCAGAGAGGATGGCCAGTTTCCTCAATTAATCTAGACTTCTGGTCACACCTAGTTGAAATGCCTTTTATTAATTGAGTGATGGATTCAAGGGAGATGGCTCACACTTCTGACTGATTGATTAAATTCAGATGTTCTCACCTGATAAAGGAAAGCATTTTGTGGTACTTTAAGTGGAGTGAGTCATTTGATTGATTGACTCAAATTGACCCCAACCATGACACTATTTCTATTTTAATAGATATACTAATTTCTATTTTAATAAATCCTTACAAGTGATAATCAACCCAAGGCTGGAAGATAAAGAGTTCCCAAGACCAGGAAGTAATTATGTCTCAAGGCAAGACAGTTTTGACAGCTTTCATTGCTAGCATCTCCTTCTTTATACTGAAGAAAAATCTACCACCCTTTAGCTTCTACCCATTATTTCTCATCCTGCCTTTTGAAACTAAGAAGAATATGTTTTATCATTCTGTTATAAGCGATCCTTCTTGGAAGTTTAGACTCCTTCTGAACTCCCAAAGAAACATGTTAGACAGAGATCATGTAAGTACCACCCAGGAGCCAAAACATCTGGCTTCCTTATGATCACAAATTCCCTTAAAAACCAAACCCAGATAAAGCAGAAAGGATGAAAATAAGTTCATAGCTTGATTTCTTTTAAGTTTTGGTTACGTAAGCTGGGAATAATGTATATGATTGGCATAGGTTCCTGAAACAAGGGTGACATACATACATACCTACATACTGCAATCACCAAATAGAAGACTGCCAAAGGAATTGGGAGATAATTGCTACTCCAGTGTGGATCATCAGAGCTGTGGGAAGCTCCCACATACCTTGATGACAACCAGTATCCCTTCTTCTGTGGTACAAGCAGGAAGCACTCCTTTGCTTTTAATATAGAGAAGGACCTAATACTAGGCACCTTATATACTTTTGGTATATGCCAGCACTGGTTTTATTTTTTGGTTAATTTGTTATAATTATTTCAAGGCAGCAGTAGAGGAGTACTGTTTACTGACGTGTGGGAACAGAGTTCATCTACAGAATATTTCTTATTATCGCCTCTTCTTCCTTAACAGAATCTCTGGCTAATTATAATAATGAGGACGAGGATGATGATAATATTGATGATGACAATGATGGTAGTGAAAGATGACGATAACTCACATTTGCACAGTGCTTCAAGATTTGTATAACACCACAAATATTACTGTATTTGATCCTTACAACAATCCTCAGAGATAGGTGATATCATTGTTTCCATTTTACCCATCAGGAAAACGATTCAGACAAGTTAAATGAATTGTCCAGAACTACACAGCTATTATGTGTATGAGGATGAATTTTAATTCTGTTCCATCTATTGCATTTGTGAGAGCATGTTGGGTGATAAGGATGTTCAAACCACTGGTCAAAGAGAAAGTTTGGCATTTTGGAAATTCCTGTTCTAGCCCCATGTCTATCATGGGCAAAAGACACATCATGATAGAATATTGAAACTGGAGTCAGGAAAACTTGACTTTAAAATCTGCCTCAGAAATTGATTTGTTCTGTGAACCTGATTAAGACACAATGACTCTGACATATATTAAATGAAGGTAATAATTAACATTCCATTAGCATATATTAAATGGAGGTGGCAATGCAATTTGTGTCATAGGGTTATTGAGAACAGCAAATGAGATAATGCATGTAAAATACTTGGCAAAGTGATATATAAATGTGAGGTGCCATGGACTAGATACGTGACAATGTGCAAATCAATCCCTCTCTCTGACCTTCAACTTATTAAATGAAGCATCTTGGCTAGGTGATCTGTGATGGTTCTTGTAACTCTAAATTTCAATGACTATAATGCTAAGCATATATTTCCCAATCCCAAAGATACCCAAAAGTCATCCTGGGTACCATTCTTTAATCTTCACATCACTGATTGCTAGACCACAAGATCTAAAGCTCTAAGGAAAAAGGAAGATCACGGTCTTAACACCCACATTTTCAGACTTTGGGAAACAGTTGTAGACAAAAGGAAAACAAAGTAATTAGCGAGTATTATGTGCTGTGAGGCTTTTTTCTCCTTTATGGTTACTTGAAAACTAATTAAGGAGGATTATTTTCCTTGAAGTAGTATTGGACACTTACCTTGAGTGCCAAAATCCTTGAAGTCTAAACTGCAATTAATTGGCAAGTCTGTGTCAGCTGTGAAGTTGCTGTTCTTGCTATGTTTGCTTCTTTTTTCTTAATCTGACATTCAGAAGTTTCTTTCTCCTTTTTGGAGAAAGCTGGTTGATCTTAGATAACCAGTTTTATGAACTCTAGTGTACAATGTTTGGCAATAACCAGTCTAGGGGGCATCCTGGGTCCACAAAAGCTGTACCCAAAAGCTGTAAAGGTCTGAAAGGTTATACCAAGACAGAGAGATACCTAAAATACCCTAATGAGAGGCAGCCAGTGAATTAATCTATTGACTTGCGTTTATTAAGTGTTTACAATGCCAGTGTGCTAAGCACTGGAAATCCAAATACAAGTACAAAAAATGGAAGTATCTGTGCTCAAGTTGTAATGAGACAAGACAGCATATAAAATGAATCTGAAAAACTGGTAAGAGGGAACATGGTAGAGAAAGTGTGGAGTGATACCTGGAGAAGAATGAGGGTGTGCCAGCTGCCCAAGGATTAGTCTTACTAAGAGTTGAGAGGCTCAAACCTCTGGGTTGTCTTCTTTGACCATGGAGATTCATTCAGAGGTAAATAGAACTGTCCAAAGCCTGTGTTTCCCTACTCAGTAAATATCTGTAGGACTAGATTTTGTGAATAAGAAACAGAGGAAGAAGGATTGTAATCAGGAAAGAAGAAGAAAATAGCAGAGTCAACAAACACAAGTATTCCTAATGTACTTACTATGTATCAGGCAATGTTAACCCCTTGGGATACAAAGAAAGGCGCAAACCATCCCTTCTGTCAAGGAGCTTGCAATCTAATGGGAGAGACAAAATGCAAACAATTTTATGCAAACAAGATAAATACAGGATAAATTGGAGGAAATCTCAAAGAGAAGTCACTAGCTTTTAAGGGAGATGCAGAAACACTTCCTACTGAAGGTGGCATTTTAGCTGATACTCAAATGGAACAAGGGAAGCCAGGAAATAGAGACAAGGATGGAGAATCATTCCAAGGACTGGGAATAACCAGGGAAAATGCATGAAATCAAGAAAGTAGTGTTGTGTGAGAAATAGCAAGGACAGTGCCATTGGATTGTGGAGCACCTGGAGGAGAATAAAATATAAGACAACCAGAAAAGTAAGAAGGATCCAAGGTATAGAGGAATTTAGAGGTCAAATGAGTTTTTACATTTGTTCCTGGAGCTAACGGAATTTTTTGAATAGGAGGATGACATAGACCAGTTCTTTGAGATCATTTTACTGACAAAGTGAAAGATGTCCTGAAGTGGGCAGGGAAACCAATCAACAGGCTATATAGAAACAGTCCAGGTGTGAAGGGATGAAAGTCTGCAAAAAAATGGTGACAGTCAGAGAGAAAGGGCGGTATATTTAAGATGTGTTGTGAAGGTGAACTTGATGAGATTTGTCAATAGATCGGATGTGGAGAAGTGAGAGACAGTGAGGAGTCAAAGATGACAAGTAGCTTGTGACCTGGGTTGCTTAGGAAGATAGTGGTGCCTTCAACAGTAACAGGGAAATTGGAAAGAGGGGACGGTTTTTGAAGAAAAATAATGCCAATTTAGAACATTTTGAATTTAAAATGCTTATGGGAAATTTAGTTCAAGATGTCCAATAGGTGTTTGGAGGCATTAGATTGTGGTTTGTGAATGGTTAGGACTGGGCAAATAGAGCTATGAATCATCTGTATAAAAATAGAAAATGGAATCCATGGAAGCTGATAAGATCACTCCAACAAAATAGTATGGAGGGAGAAGAGAAGAGGCACGGGACAGAGCTTAGTGGAACACTTACAGTTAATGACCATGACCAATTGAAGATACAGCAAAAGAGATAGAGGAGTGGTCAGATGAGTGGGAGAACCCGGAGAATGCAATGCTGATGAAAATCTAGAGAGAAGACAGAAGCAAGCAGAAGAAAATGATAGAATGTGAAAGGCTAAGAGAGGTCAAGAAGACTGAGGAATGAGAAGTTGTTATTAGATTTGGCAAATAAGAGATCACTGGAAACTTTGTGGAGAAGAGTGGAAGTTGAATAATGAGGTCAGAAGTCAGAGAATTAAGGAGAGAATAAGAGGAGAGCAAGTGGAGAGACAGATTATTTAGGATCTTTTCAGGAAGTTTAGCCAATAAAGGAAGGAGAGATATAACATGGCAGCTGGCAGAGAAGGGGAGATCAAGATGACTCTCCTCAACTGATTCTTGGTCATCTTATATACATTATGGTTTGGGGTTTTGTTTTGGTCATTGTTCATATTCAGTTCAGTGTTCAATTAAGTCATTGTACTGTATACATATATTGTCTGGCATTGTTCTCTATTACCCTCACTATAGCTTAGTCTTTTGGGGTTTAGCAAATGATCATATTTATCATGAGCGATTAGTATGATGCTAGGAGCACTTTTTTTCCCCCATTGGACCTAATTTCACTGGCATAGGGAATTCCTGGTGATAAAATTTCCTCTACCAATGAAGATCAGCAGGTATTTTGGAACTGATAGTCTTAGAAATCCCTAATTTTTGTATGAATGTGTGTGTGTGTGTGCGCGTGTGTGTGTATGTGTGTGTGTGTGTGTGTCTGAAGTGACCCTTTCAGCATTCTAGTGAAACCTATTTAGAATGATGCTTTTAAATCATAAAACAAAACACATAGGGTAACAAAATAAAGTGATTATATTGAAATTCAGATATTGAGATATATATATTTTTTAAAGTTCTCTAGACTGTGTGTTAAGAATTCCTGTCTTCCAATGTTGCCTTGGTGCATTGGGAAGTTGTGATTTGTCCATAATTGCTCAGACATCATGTAACAGAAGCAAACTTGTGCCTACATCTCCCCAAACCAAAACTGGCTCTCCACTCCCTACACAGGCTTTCTCTCACTAGGCATATAGTAGGTGCTTAATAAATACTTGTAAATTGACAAAGGACTTCCCTAACCTAGGTCTCCTCTCTATAAAACAAGGGAAACTATTTACATTGGCAGTGCAAAGGGTATCAGTCTTTGGCAGGACTACTTCCCCAGCTCAGTAATATGCTACTCCCATGTCTTCCCTTCAAAGGATGTGATAGGAAGGGAGAAAATAAGCATTTATTAAGCACCTAATATGTGCCAGATGCTGTACAGCAAGTGTGGGAGGTAGGTGCTGTCGTTATCCCCATTTTACAGGGGAGGATGCTGAGACAGATAGAGGTTAAAAAACTTGCCCAGGGTCACCTAGAAAGTATCAGAGGCAGGATGTGAACTCAGATCTTCTTTACTCTAGGCCCAGTGCTCTGATTATTGGGCCATCTCGTTACCTCTAACAAGTAGGAGGAGGCCAGATTGTAAAGAGCTTTGAATGCTAAACAGAATTTTATATTTGATCCTGGAGGTCACAGGGAGCTACTAGAGTTTATTAAATAGTGGGGGAGCATGACATAATTGTACCTATGTTTTAGGAAGATCATTTTGACATCTGAGTGGAAGATGGGCTGAAGTAGGGAGAGACTCATCAGAGGCAAACCAATCAGCAAGCTACATCTTGGAAATGCTTCCAAACATGTTTTAATTTATTGGTGTGTGGATTGTTTAGACTTAGGAAAGTGATGGAGAACTTGTTAAAAAAAATACATGTTAAATGACACCCACACAGAGTGTCATGCAGCTGATCGTTAAACATTTAAAAGCACCCCCCTGCTGCCTCTCTTTTTACACAGTAGGGCTCACACCCAGAGATCGTGGATGAGTGGTAAAGCAAACCATTACCAGTAGGTATAAGCACTTGGGAAGTCTGACAATAGAAAGCCATGTAGTCAAATGCAATATCTTCCAACCCTCGAGAAAATAATGCTTATTCTTAACAACTCTTTTCCTTTGTTGGAAGTACTCCAGCCCACTAACTAAAATAAAAGCACCTTCCTACTGTTAGAGAGTATTTCCATAGCAACAGCCAAGATGCAGTGGAGTCTTTTTTTTTCTCCTTAGATTGATGAAAGAACTTCAGTCAGGCCATGATAGAAGTGGGGTTCTGCATTAAATGGTCATTACCCATTACCTGATGACACCTTGAATTGGCATCTGATAAAAAAAAAATCCCTTTTTGTCTCCTTCAGACAAAAGCTGGAACAATTTGCTCCATCCTCTGGCCCCCAGACATGCAATAAATAGATAGTTAAGTCAAAAAAGAAAACCACTGCAAACATAATTAATCCTCTTCCAACACAGCAACTTTGGAACTTACTGCTGTCTTTTGAGAACAAAGAAAACCATCTGATCAAGGAAAAAGAACCAAATTCCATTTTAATCTTCACCAGGCCTGTCAGCATCTCTGGGAGACAGAAGAAGCTGATGAGGATATTTTCGTGGAATCATTTTGAAATAAGGGCCCCCAAAAGCCTCCTTCAAAATAGGTTAGCACAGTTTCCATGGGAATCTTCCCAATGTTCAGCTGCTGATACTGACAGAATCGAGTGGCAGTGACAGACGGGATGGAATGAGGGCTAACACTGTAGACATGACCTACATAGCACACAGGGAATTGTTATCCATGTTCTAGTTCTCTGATATGCTAATTTGTCTGTGGGTTACATACCAGATTCCCATTGGTCAGGGAACAAGTTCTGAGTCAAAATTACACAGTCTCACCCTAGACCTTAACAGACTTTGCTGTCTTGAGCTGAGACTATGGATGCCTACCTTCAGCTTGTGCTTTCTCCCTCTCCCCACAGACTGGTTTGCCAATGCCCTCTTCATCCCTGCTCATATTTACAACTGCTTAAGCTCTTAGATTCTGACATCATCTTCAACCACCTTGCTCCAAATATTCTGTCATCAACCCACAAATATTAATAAGAATCTGCTGTAAGCCCAGCACCTGTGCAAGGCCCATCCAGCAGAAGACACATGGGATAGCAATGATAATTTTGATACTGATGATCACTACTTACACGTATAGCATTCTAAGGCTTGCAAAGCACTTTACCTTTGTTATCTTATCCGATGCTCACAATAGTCCTAAGAGGCATGTGCTATTTTCTCTACCTATAGATGACAAAACAGAGGCTCCAAGGGCTTTAGCTATTTGCCCAACTAGTAAAGGTAGGAGTTGAGATTTAAATGAAAGTCACACCAAATTCAAGTCTTGCCATGTATGACCTGCTCTGTGCTACCTTTCTTAAGCATATAACAAGTCCTTGCTCCCAAGAAGCCTACAAGTTAGACGGGGCCAGTGTAAGTAACATTTAGGTTAAGTGCCATGAAATGCACCCTCAAATCCCCTCTGGTTTCAAAGACAATTTCACCTTGGAAAGAGGGGTGAAAAGAAAAGACATTTAGGCCTTGGGATATGAGAGACTAGAAGTGGAAAGACTCCAAGACAGTGCCCTGTTTGGAAGAGAAAAACATACTCGGATACTCATCCTCATTGGAATATCAGCTCACCCTAGGGGAGGAAGTCAAACAGTCTAGTGGTTTCCTATTTCAAGAATAGTCAATAAACATTTATGAAGCACCTACTCTATATCAGACATTGTGCTAAGCATCAGGGGTATAATATTTTTAAAGTCTGACTATTCTTGAAATATAGGTCCTAATCCTAGCCATCACTTCCTCTTAGAAGAGTATAACGGTAATCAGTACCCCCAAAATGTTAGTGCCCTTGCACAAAACCCCAATCATACCATCTTCATTAAGGTTCTGGCTGGAGAAATAAGAGACAGTGTGATATAATGGAAAAAGAACTGAATCTAGATTCAAATAAACTTGGTATGAAACCTAGTTAAGCTCACACGACCCATTTGTCCTTGGGAACCTCAGTTCATCTCTCTGGGGCTATATTATAGACACAAAGAATAGTAAATATTCCCTAAATAAATTATAGAATTATAGTTATAGTAAATATTCTCTAAGATCCCTTCCAGTTATAAATGCTATAAATATAAAATATTAATACATAACACAGAAAGCAGTGAATATATTTAGACCTGTCTTCATCCAAAAGATAAGGAGAAAGAACAAATAAGATTTTAAAGACAATAAAAAGAGAAATAAAAGCAGAGAGAGGGTAGAAAGAGTACATATAAGGAGAGGTAGGGATGTGTTAGTAAATGTTTAATAGCAGGCTCTTCAACAATAAAAAAAGCACAATATACTTTTAAATTTAATCTGCATCATTAACATTTCTTCATCATTTTCTTAAGCCTAGACAATCAATAAAGCAATAAATTGAGACATAATTTGTAACGTTTGCTGACTTCTGACATGTGAGTGCTCACGAAAATTTAACAATCAGCTCTCTAGAGGCTGTATGAGTTGGCTCCATCACACTGAATGGAAGGATGTGGAAAAGAGCAAAAATGTTCACTCACGGTCATCATTCCCTAATTTAGAGAAATCACCTAATAATAATTAACATTGTGTTTGAGAAAAGAGACAGATAGATGGGAAGGGGGATGGAGGGCCGAGGAATGGGATGCCACAGGATTTGAAGACAAGGATGTGGCTACCATATAGAATTGAATCTGCCATATGAAGAAATCTATTCAACCTCATCCTGTGTTATGTTGAATCCAGAACAGTCTCCCTACACTGACAATCCCAAACTTCTAGGAGAGAGTTCTCTATATGTATCTTTTGGGGAAACAATGGGGCACAATGGAAAATTGTGGGGTTTGGGATCAGAGGACTCAGGTTTGAATCTCACCTCAGTCATTTACTCACCACCTGAGTCTAGATGTCCTCTATGGTCCCTTATGTCCCAAATCTATCATTCTTTAGAATTCAATGTATAGGAAATGTTCCACTCACGGATTTTGTATATTGAACCTATTTCAATTGGCAGCAGCCTGTGAAGAGGGAATACGGTTAAAGCATTAGAAGTCCTTCAACCAACGTAAACTATTGCCAAATCCTGCCGTAAAGACCAAGGGACTGAGTATTTTATGAACCCACTTACATCGTCCTCCTACAGAGTGTTTTGGTTTCTCTTTCAATAGACTTAACACTGTAAAATGAATCTTAGAGGACTTCCTCATTTCATGGGTGAGGAAGCTGAAACCTAGGGAATTTTACATGGCTAGTGACAAATGAGGTTTGAACATGGGCCCTCTGACTCAAAATTCAGTTAACTCAATGACACCAAAATCATTAACTCAATGGAACCACATCTTAGAAAAAAAATACCACCATGAAATGTCCTTTGGTAAATCTTAAGATATTATAGAA
>JAJHZJ010000017.1:3833364-3845864 GCA_023548195.1 Bettongia penicillata ogilbyi
CAGACACTTACTAGCTGTATGACCCTGGGCGAGTCACCTAGCCCCTTTTTTCTCCTTTGTAAAATAGGGATAATAATAGCACCTACTTCCCAGGGCTGTTGTGAGGATCAAATGAAATAATATTGTAAAGCTCTTAGCAATATAGTTGTTACAATATACAATTATATACTCCAAGATATGTTTAATAATAATTCTATTATTATTAAATGTGATAACATATATAAAGCATTTTGCAAACCTTAAAAGTGCTACATCATCATCATTTTCATTATTATAATTGTCATTATTAAATGTGAATTATGTCCTTTGGACTTGAAAATGATCCTGCTGATAAAGGTTTCTCCTACAGTGAATGGAAGAATGGTTCTTGTTTTTGAGACTCCGATGGCACCCTTCTTAAGTGACTATGGTATAATCTTGAGTAGACCCCATAAGTCATAGTCTGAAATACAGTCTTAGTAGAATCATTTCAGCTGGGCATTCTTCACTAGGCTTAACTGAGCTAGGCATCTTGTCCAGAGTAATGGTGGACTTCCTGACCAGAATCTGAATTACTGGATGTAAAACACAACGATCAGTGAAGGAAAACTGATGCCTCACTGGGACATGAACACAACCATGAGTTCAAGAAGGTTTCACATACACATATATATATAATATGTCTATATAATTATTTTATACTTGCACCATTTCACTAATTTTCAGACATTTTAAAATAATTGTCAATCCTAGAAGTTATTTGTTTCCCTCCCATGTATACCTCTGATAAAGCCAGCTAAGTATTTGGAAGAGGTGACAGGTTCCTAAAGTTTTTTAAAGCATAGGAAGAATTTTGTGCTGAATTCTGAAAAATCCATTAAAGATTTATGAGAAGAAAATGGTTTGCTATAATAAGCAGAGACAGGTAAACTGACTGGCATATTTCAAATAGAGCCTAATAAAATAGCCTTTTGGAGGTGAGAACAACAGTCCAGATAGGTCTTTTAGCAAAGAGATGATTGATGGGGAAAACACTTCAAGAACGGCAGTGGAAAGATTCTAGTATGGAGGGAGAAAGGAGCTGAGAGAAGATATACTTCAAGAACACGTGAGGTACTTGTGTTAAATTCCAGTTTTGAGTCCAAGAAAGATTGAAGTCATTATTTGAGGAAATTCAAGATGTTTGAAACCGAACTCATCAGCTTTCATCCAAACGGGCTCCCCCGTCTCATACCTCCATTTCAGACATACACACACACACACACACACACACACACACACACACACACACATTTTATATATATATATACATATATATATAAAATGTGTGTGTATATATGTATATATATGTATGTACATACGTATGTATATAAAATGTGTGTATATGTATAAAGTAAACATTTCTATAACAGCACAATGAAAACATGATTATACATGAAACCACAAATCTACTATGCACAACTTGATATTTCTTTTAAATGTACAAGAAAATTAACATTTAATTTAAAATGTTTTTCTTCCCTCCCCCCCAGAGATGACTACAATTACACACACATAAGTATATCTATCTATCTATCTATCTATCTATTTATCTATCTATCTGCATATGTGTGTAAAGGTATATATATATGTATGTATATGTGGATAAGTATAGATATATTCATGTGAATAGGTATATGTATATATATACACATATATATGGAAAGGTGTACATATATATGTATAGGGGTATATATATATATATATATGTAAAATTATTCTACATATACTTCTATTTATCAGTTCTTTCTTTGGATGCAGAAAAGATCTTTTTTTATGTCCTTCATACTTAATTTGGGTATTTATAATAGACAAAATAACTTATTCATTCAAAGTCATTCTTAAAACAATATTGCTGCTACTGTTCTCTTTGTTCTATTCACTTCACTTTTCATTATTTCATGTAAGTCTTTCCATATTTTTCTAAAAACATTGAGCTCATCATTTCATATTATACAGTGGTATTCCATAACAATCATATATTACAGCTTATTCAGCCATTCCCCAACTGACAGGCATTCTTGAAATTTGCAAATCTTGGCTACCACAAAAAATGACTGCTATAAACATTTCAAAATATATAGGTTGTTTTTCTTTTTCCCCTAATTATCTTTGGAAATAGACCAATACCAGTGGTATTGCTGGGTCAAAGGGTATAGATAGTTTAATAACTCTTTGGGCATAATTGCAGATTGCTCTCCAAAATGTTTGGATTATTTTACAATTCCACAAACAATTATCCCACTTTTTCTACTTCCTCTTCAATATTTGTTACTTTCCCCTTCTACCATTTTAGTCAACATGATAGGTGTAAAATGATTTCTCAAGATTGTTTTAATCTACATTTCTCTAATCAAGAATGATTTAGAACCTTATTATATAAACATAAAAAGTTTTGATTTCTTCATTAGAAAAATGCCTATTTATATCCTTTGACAATTTATCAATTGGGGAATGATGCATATTCTCATAGATTTGACAAAATTCTCATTACTATTTGTGAATTTCTCTCCATCTTATTTTTACACACTATTTTCTTTCTTAGTCTCTTGTTTTACCCTGTCTCTGTTACCTTATCTTTTCCCCTTACCTCTTATTCTTTATTTTACACACCCCTCTAAAATTCCCTCCTCTATCTTCTCCCTCACCCTCCTCTTATTTGATACACCTTTTTAAAAGTCCCTCCTTATCTAACCATTCAGTTTTCTCACCTCCCTAGAAATTCAGAAGACTTCTAAATCTTTTCAGATGTACACTTTGCTTCCTCTTCAACCCAGATGACAGTAAGATTACATACATTGCAAGACCCTCATCCTCACCTGTTTCCTCTGTATTATTTCTTCCTTTCATATCCCGTTTTTATGATAGTTGCTCAATTTAACCCTTTCCTACACAAATGTGTTTTTTAGAATCACCCCCATCATAGACAGCTCAGCCCCAACCTTTCTTTCAAACTATCTTAGTAATGATGACAGCTTTAAGAATAGTATTTTCATATATCAAAAGTAAATAGTTTAACCTTTATCAGTGCCTTATAATTAGTCTTTGATGATTTCCTTATATTTATTCTGGATCTTTGATATCAACTTTTCTACTGAATCTTGTTCCTTTTTTTAGAAATACTTGAAAGTCTTTCAGTTTATCAAATGTCCATTTTTCTTTTCATTCAGGATTATATTCACCTTTGCTTGGATGCAACTCCAGCTCCTTTACTCTTCAAAACATAATGTTCTAGGACCTGTGGTCTCTTTGTATAGAAACTAAGTCTTGTGAAATCCTGATTGTTTTTCCACAGTATTTAAATTGTGTTTTCTTCTTATTGCAACTTAGGAATTTTGAAACTTGACTATGACTTTTTTGAAAGTTTTGTTCCTAGGATCTCTTTCAGGTGGTGATTGGTGAATCCTCTCGATTTCTTCTTTACCTTCCTATTCTAGAACTTTAGGGCAATTTTTCTTAATAATTTCTTGTAATCTTGTAACCAGCTTCTTTTTTTAATCCTAACTTTCAGGTAGTCCATACCTCTGTTTCTAGAGATGCTACCACGATTACTCCCTGGAGGGCAGAACCAGGAGCAATAAGTGGAAGTAAGAAAGAGTCACAATAGGTCATAATGTGAGGAAAGGCTTCCTAATGATCAGATCTATAAGGGAATGTGCTCTCTTCAAAAGTAATGGCTGTTTCCATCTTCCCTAATTATCTTTGGAAATAGACCAATACCAGTGATATTGCTGGGTGAAAGGGTATAGATAGTTTAATAACTTTTTGGGCTTACTTCCAATTACTTCAAAAGTAATGGGTACTCAAGGAAAAATGAAGCAAAAGCTGCAGGACTCTATGTTGTACAGAAAATTCTTGTGATGACATAGACCTGGGTTCAAGGCCTCTAAGGACCTGTTCAACTGAGATTCTGTGATTATAATTCTTCAATTAGTCCTTTCCAATAAATCCCCTCAAATCTTAATCCTTCATTGACCCCAATGTCTATTGCACTCATTGTCTATTTTCCATTTAACACTGCCTTGCATACTGTCCTAAATCTAGATTATTGCTTAATCTAAGTATATCTGACTACATAATCTGGGTATATCTGACTATATAGGGTCAATAAATCATAGACTTCATTCTGATAGGTGATAAACATGGGAAGGAGATGATGCTGTCAATAAACGGAAGAGAAATATACCCTTTTAGATGTCTTATTAAATGGAAGTTTATAAATTTATTCAGGACTGGTTATGAGTGAAATATGAATAGATATCTATACTCATATATCAGTGCTTGGAGCCTCAAGGAAATAGAAGAAGTAAAATCTGTTAACTAAGTCTGAAGTTGGAAAGGGAACCTGATACACCACTCACATGTGAGCTGAGTTGAGCTACCAATGGGCATAAAGGCTAATGAACAATGGATGATTTAAAGGGGATCAAGAACGGTATGACTCACTGGTAGTTGAAACTAGTGATCATTATAGAGATTTATAAAAGATTTGGTTAATATTAGACTTGGATATGTCTTTTTGGTCTTTTAACGGTATGGCTACATTTTCAGGATCTCTCAGAGATATCTTGAGTGGGCCACTATGGGTTATCCCTAGGATACCAGCTCTAGGGAAGGAGCCATAGAGAAATCATAAGGGTGCCTTCATTTCTCCTCATTCTGGATATTGTGTGTACTCTGAATATGTAGATTACTTACAGATTGGCCCAAGGTGAGTCTTCTAGTATTAGATTAGTCTAGAATGATAAGGTCATCCTTAGATAGATGAGATCTGGATCCTAGAGAGAGAACAAGTTTTGATTATTACCTTTGAAGGTGTTTGAAAGTTCCAGATGTAATTTCATGCATAATCAGGCTGGCCTGCTAGCACAGGTTCTTAGATTTCCTAAAAGGAAAGCAACTTTTGAGAGGTCAACAATCTTCTTTAATCACATATACCAACAGAGAAAATATAAGCAGAGAAATAAAGACCAGCAGAGAAGTCATCTGTCTGACTAGAAGCAATATACACATCACAGATAAATAGACAGATCCAACTGTCTGACCATTACATACATACATAGTTACCAAAGAGAGAAGTACCAACATCTAGATTTTCAAGGCTGGGAGAGGGGGGGGTTGCCACGGCAGCCCTTAATGGCTACTCAGAGTCTCATTTGGCACATGAACCTTCTTCCAAAGAGTAAACCTCAAAACGAAGCCCCACTTTGAGTATTTATACACACTTTGCAGAGGAAGAGGGCATGACTCTCTTGACGCAGGGCCTAATCAGCAATTAACCAAAGGTGTGGGTCTTCTTACAAAACAAGCCTCCCCTAATCAAGCTTCCCTTAATGGGCTCCACCTGAGGCCCATTAATGGGTAGGGAAGATCTTTTAACTCCCATTAACATTAACTAACATCATAGCAGCTTACCTCAGTTTCCTCATCTGGAGCAGAAAATGGCAAACCACTCCGGGATCTTTGCCAAGAAAACCCCAAAAGATATCGCAAAGAGTCAGACAAAACCAAAAACAACTAAAAAGCAAAATATAAATAGTATAATTGATGTAATCACTTCACCAAGAGGAAAAAGAATAAAAAAAGCAGACTGAGAGAATTGTCAGTTCTAAAAGCAACAGGAATGCTGGCACTCCAAGTGACAAGATCTGGCTTAAATATGTTGCAGAAAGAAATTTTCTGAATAAGAAGACAAGTATCAGAGGGAGATTGCCAAGGTTTGGTATTTTTCTTTTTTTTCATTTTTTTTTAATGAAGCAGCACTTGAGATCAATAATAAAGTACAGACTGTCTCATTATTGCTGGTAGCTAATAATAGTATTTGTATAAGGTTGTCATCTCTTACATAACAAAAATATGATTATATGCAGGAAAAATGGGTAATCAGAACATTGCATTAGTCTGTAACACTATAGAAAGAGATTTCATTGAGAGTGACACTTTTGGTAAAGAAAGGCATTCTGGGCATTGGCAGTAGTTTTTGTCAGAAAGCCACAAATTAAACAGATAACTTAAATTTAGAGGCATATGGCTATGGCCCAAACATTTACTTTATTAGTGTATTTCTTTTTAATCTAACTCATTTCACTTACACTCTGACAAAATACAACAGATATTCTTCATTTGGGTATTTCTCATTCCCACAGAATCAGAAAATACCAGAGTTAGAAGGGATCTTCAAGGTCTGAAGCATGAAAATCCTTTATAAAATACCCCCAAACTGGACTTACCCATCACTTTGAATCTTCCTATTCATCAGATATATATAATCTTTGGTCCTAGATCTGCCATTTGGAGTAATTTAAAGCAAGTTTAATTTCTCCTTGACATGACAAAGCTTCTAATGTTTAAGGAAAGCTACCATGCCATCCACGATTTCTTCTCTCTAGGCTAAACATGACTAGCTCATAGCATCATACATCTGGAGTTAGAGGCTAAATCATGTGCTACAACTGAAATTTATGTACTGAAAGAAATTAACTCAGATGTTATCATCCCCAGTGATGCTTAACAGACCAAATAGGAGCAAGAGTAAAGAAGACAAGTGGTAGATATCCTCCAGGGATGAAGATACCCATTTCAGGAATGGAGGAAGTTTGGGGAATAAGGTTCTTAAGATAGAACCTAGTGACCCAATAAAGTGGCAGACCATAGGATCAGGGCTGGGCACAGAGGAAAGCAAAGCCTGAGTAAGAGAGATGGGCTAGAAGAATAAGGTTAGGTCAAGAGACTAAAGATCGTGATAAGAGAAATGGGAAAGTTTAATGTGAGCTTAAGATTATATATGTAACTGCTAAAATGACCTTCAAGTTTCTCCTTCTTGGGTCCTTCTTAACATCAGTTTTCTTCCAGGGAGGTTGTACGTCTCCAAACCATAAGATAACATAGTCTATGAAGAATGAAATTTATAGGGATGGAGCCAAGAGGTCAGTAAAAAGGCAAGGAGTTGCCTGAACTCTCTTTAATTTCCCTCAAAATAACTTTAAATAACACCTAAAAATTAATTCTGGAGTGACAGAACCCACAAAAGGAAGGGGTGAAACAATTTTCCAGTCCAATATAACTTAGAAGGACTGCAGGAAAGATCTTCCTCCTTTAGGTAAAAGGTGATGTCTGGGCAAGCCATGGGAGGCTCCTAGCCCGAGCACAGGTCAACAACCAAGGCCCCTTCATTCCTGGCTCAACAGGCCAGGAGCACAATGATCCAGCATGCTAGTAGTTAGACCTGGCAGACCAAGAGGCCCCAGTGAAGGCAGCTACACTAGTCCAGGTGACATTGACACGGCAGGCAAGCTGCCAGTCCCTGCCACTATAGACATCCCATTCACATTCAAAATCATAATTACTCTTTCCGAATTTTCCTCCATCTTTTTTGACTCACTACTATTTTCTTTCTCAGATTCTCCTTTGACCCTATCTCTATATTAACAAGCCAGTGACCAGCTCCCTAGCTCGTGGTTCAAGAAGCTTAGGACAGGGCTTCTTGCACCCCAGGGGTAGAGCTCAAGTTTAAAAGTAATGAAATAGGCTGGAAAACTAGCAAACAAAAAAAGCTGCGACCATAAAAAGCTACTATGGGATCTGGGAAAATCAACACAAACTCAGAAAAGGACAAAAATCTCAAAACTCAAAATATGCCTCAAAGAGAAATATGAATTGATCTCAGGCCAGAAAAGTCCTCATGGAAAAGCTCAAAATATTATTTTTAAAATAAAATAAGAGAGATAGATGAAAATTGAGGAGAAAATTAAATGAGGGTTATGCAATGGAATTGTAGAGTAAAAGAGTCAACAGCTTGGGAAAAGAAAATAACTCCTTTAAAAGTAGAATTGGCTAAATAGAAAAGGAAGTACAAAAATCCACCAAAGAAAACAACTCCTTTAAAAACAGAACTGGCTTTGCTCTTCATCATTCTGTTCAAGTCTTTCCATCCCTTCTGAAGACCCTTGAGCTCATCATTTCTTTCCCCAAATTTTTTAATTTATTTGTCTTCAGTTTTCAACAATCACTTCCATAAGTTCCAAATTTTCTCCCCATTCCTCTTCCCCAAGACAGCATGCAATCTTATATGGGCTGCTCTTAAATACATTTTCACAATAATCATGTTGCATAGAAGAATTAAAATGAATTGGAGAAACCATGAGAAAACAAAACAAAACACAACAACAAAAGAGAAAATTGTCTGCTTCATTCTGCGTTCTGACTCCATAGTTCTTTCTCTGGATGTGGATGGCATTTTGCACCATGAAATGTTTTAGGTCCTTGCATTTCTGTGAAAGGCTAAGACTATCTAAAACTGTCCTTGCACACTGTAACTGTTACTATGTACAATATTCTCTTGGTTCTGTTCACTCAGCATCAGTTCATATGAGGCTTTCTGGGTTTTTCTGAAGTCTGCCTGTTCACCATTTCTTACAGCACAACAGTATTACATTATATTCATATACCACAATTTGTTCAGCCATTCACCAATTGATGGGCATCACCTCGATTTTGAGTTCTTGGTTGCTAAAAAAAGAGTTTCTATAAATATTTTTGTACATGTGGTCCTTTTCCTATTTTTATGATCTCTTCAGGATACTGCCCTAGAAATAGTATTGCTGGATCAAAAGGTATACACATTTTTATAGCCGTGTAGGCATAGTCCCAAACTGCTCTCCAAAACGGTTGGATCAGTTCACAATGAGCTCATCATTTCTTATAGTACAGTAGTGTACCATCACAACCGTACACTAAAATTAATTTAGGCATTCCCCAATTGATGTGGATACATCAATTTCCAATTCATTACAAAGAGAGCCATTATAGATGTCCCATTCACATTCAAAGTCATAATTACTCTTTGTGAATTTTCCTCCATCTTTTTTGACTCACTATTATTTTCCTTCTCAGACTCTCCTTTTACCCTATCCCTACTACTTTACCTTTTTCCCCACCTTCACTCAGCCCTCCAAGAGTTCCTCTAATCCTTACCTTCATCCCCAATCTCAATCCACACACCCCTTCAAAAGTCCCTTCCCTACCCTGTTTCCATTTCAGCAATATTGTTTTAAGAACAACTTTGATCAATTAAGTAATTTTATATTTTATTGTCATATTCATAATTAATATTAATAATATCAAGTCATTTATATATTTCTTATTATAAATACACAAATTAAAAATAAAGAACATGTGAAGAAAGATGCTATCTGTATCTATTGAAAGCACTGAAATAGATGTATAGAATAATTTTACATATATATATATATACACATACACACATATTTTTATGTCTAATGGTAGCCATCTCTAGAGTATTAGGAGAGAAGAAAAAAAGGTAGAAAGAAATTTACATGATAACTTTCCTGTATATTTGGAGGGAGTAGCAAGTTATACATGATATCTTTTTTATTGTATTGTGTAATGGAAGTGCTTGTTTTGTTCTGTGAATTGAAAGTAAAATATGTTATTTAAAGAAGTAGAACTGACTACATGGAAAAAGAGGTACAAAAAATAACTCAAGAAAATAATTCCTTAAAAATTAGAGTTGAACAAGTGGAAGCTAATGACTATGAGACACCAAGAATCAATCAAACAAAATCAAAAGCATGAACAAACAAGAAAATGTGAAATACTTCATTGATAAAATAACTGACCAGGAAAATAGATCCAGGAGAGATAATTTAAGGATTATTAGACTCCAAAGCTATGATATAAAAAAACCTAGGCAGCATCTTTCAAGAAAATATCAAGGAAAACTGCACTGCTATCCCAGAATCAAAGTATAAAACAGTAGTTGAAAAAATCCACTGATTACCTCCTGAAAGAGATACCGAAATGAAAGCTCTCAGGAATGTCATAGCTAAAGTTCAGTACTCTCAGGTGAAGGAGAAAATACTACAAGCAACCAGAAATAAACAATTCAAATATCAAGGAATCACAGTCAAGGTTACACAGGATTTAGTAATTTCTTCATTAAAGGTTAAGAGGGTTTGGAATATGATATTCTGGAAGGCAAAGAAGCTTGGATTACAACCAAGAATCAACTACCCAGGAAAAGTGAACATAATCTTTCAGGGTAGAGTTATACTTGAAAAGGGGACTTTTCAAACATTCCTGATGAAAAGACCAGAACTAAACAGAAAATTCAATTTTCAAATACAAAACTCAAGAGAAGCATGAAAAGGTAAATAAGTTATTCAATACAGTTAAACTCTTTACAGCCCTACATGGGAAGATGAGACTTGTAACTCTTAAGAACTACATCTCTATTAGGATGGTTAAAAGGAGTATATATAGATACAGGATTTAGGTATTTTTTTTTTACTTTAGTGGAATGGTATCAAAAAAAATTAAGGGGAGGGGAAGAGCATGATTGCACGGGGAGAAGAGGGAAGGGAGAGGCAAAATGGAGCAAATTATATCACATAAAGCAGTGTGAAATACCTATTATGGTGGAGGGAAAGAAGGGAGAGAGGTGAGCATTGTTCGAACCTTACTCTGAATTTGGCTCAAAAGGGGTATAACACATACTCATTTGGGTCTTTTATTAACTACAGCTTATCATCTCCATTTTAGAAATGATGAAATTGGACTCAGAGAGACTGGGTGACTTTATCTGTAGTCAGAGTTAAGTGTAAGAGGTGGAATTTGAACTCAAGTCTTCTTTAACTCCTGAGTACAATGTTGCTTCCACTCTAGCAGCCTACCCAGACGTAACCTATGCCTATGTTTTCTAAAAGTTAGAACACAGTGTTCATTTTACTTGAGTGCATTTTCCAGTGGCTTCAATATCTGTAACCTGTAAGATAATAATGCCTATTATTTCCATCATTAGCCTTCACTTTAGAAAACGAAGGGCTGTGAAGATGTGCCATTTATTTATTTTTTTTAGAATTACTGTGAAACTGGTGAATTAGTTATTCTTCCCTCCTTGCCACCTTTCTTAATCCCTTTGGAATATTTTTTTAATGTAACAGTACCTTCTTAGACATCTGTGTACACATTTATCCTTTTCTATTGTTGAGTCATGGATCATATTTTAGACAACCAGATATTCTTATCAAAATGTCATTTAAATAAGCTATGAAAACTGATCTCTAGGCTTAGACACATGAAATGAGGGTGACCTTAAAAGAAACTACACACAATACTAGGCTTAAAAACTTGAATGAACTTTGCCTAAACTTTGTAAATTTGTTGGTTTGGTTTTTTTAATAGGAAATTTGTAGGTGACTTCTGACTGATGGGATCTTCAGGTATTCACTTGTTTTATTTCATATCCATTGAATGATTAACAGAAGAAAAAGGTGGAATACATATTTGGAAACTCTCCATTTAGAGGCTGAGCTCCAAAGCCACTTTTGACATCAGGCCTTCTCTGATGATGCCAACTGAAAGAGATTCCTTCCTGTCCCAGTTTTTCTGGAGCACCTTGTCTTCCTCTCTCCTTTGCCCATAATGTGCCCCAATTTCTCTTCCTCCTTTTGCATACTCTTAAGTAGAATTATCAGCATCATCATTATCGTAGATCATGAGATTGTAGAGGTAAAAAGGTCTTTAGGAACCCTACAGCCCAAACTTTTTATTTTATAAAGTAAAATAAAATTGCTTCCCAAGGGGTCTTCAAGAAACATTTAGTAGTGTGCTAGTTTTCTGAGAGTTCAGAATGTATCTTTAAAAATTTTTTATAGCCCCAGTACCTCATACAGTACCTTCATAGTTAGCATTTATATAGCACTTTAAGGTCTGCTAAGTGCTTTACATATGCTAAATTGTTAATTCATTGTCATCTGTTAATTAATTAAGCGTCTATTAGGTGTACCATATAGGGCACACATTTTACCTAATAAGTCTTTGATACTTGTTTTATTAAAGAGAACTGTCATTTGTAGAGTGATTTAATGTTTTCAAAGCATATAATGTATGTTGTCTCATTTGAGCCTCCCAACAGCTCTCTAAGGGAGATACTGCAGACATTATTAATCTGATTCAGATGGGGAAACTGAGGCTCAAAGAGGTGCCTTATTCATGACCACATAGTAAGATGAGAGGCAAGATTTAAACTGAGTTTCCACAACATTGCACTATCTCACATGGATATTATTATTAAATGAAGAAGGAGGAGGAGGGAAAGAGGAAGAATATTACAAGAAGAGGGAAGGCAACTAAAACTGAAACTTCTGACTAAAATATTGTTTGACTGAGATGTGAGGAAGCAAATAGCTATGTTGTATTGAGCACTACTGGGGGAAGTGTCCCAGGTAGAAGAGGTAGAGTACTGGATTTGGAGTATGGGAAAAGTGAGTTCAAATCCTACCTCAAACCCTTACTAGCAGTGAGATGATAAGAAAATCACTTAGCCTCTGTACCTCAGTTTCCTGGGTTCAACTCATAAATTCTGTTACTTCCTATATGATCTTGGGTGAGATATAAACTGTGTGCCTCAGTTTCCTCATTGTTACAATGAAAATATTAACACTTGCACTACCTACCTAATT